>JASVEL010001767.1:0-73212 GCA_032618575.1 Nicotiana noctiflora
GAGAATCCTAAATGTGCTAGTCTCAGAACTTCATCAAACTATAGCAACTGGCTATAGTAAATATGTTATGATATCCATCAGCAAATTGAACAAGCTGGCTTGATATTTCAAAGGCCTTGCAGTAATTGACTACTTACTCAAGTTGAAGAGCCTCTGGCTAGGCAGTGTAAAAGGAAATCCAGCTGGGAGAGAGACCCAATGTCATCTCTGAGAATGATTCCATATAACAATTTGACATAAAAAGCACTGATAGATATCGTGGAAAGCCATTGCATACATTTTTCTGAGTGGAAGGGATTTCAATATAGCATTTTTTTTTTAATATATATAACTTTTCATAGACAATAAAATCTTCAGAAATGTGAGAATGGTAGCAAGTGGCTGTTACTCCTATTCAATACCAAGGAAGCAGTTAAGCATCTGCATGTAAATTTTGCAGCTATGGACCATGCCCTCTACATGGAAACTTGTTCACATTTAAGATACTAGTTGGGTTAGACAAACACACAAATCAAGGAACAAACCCCAGTTGATATGATAAGAAGATAAAAACTACTCAAATATCTAGTTTCCCTCTTGAGAAATTGAGGGCTATATCCTGTTCCCCCAGTGACAACTCACTTAAAGAGCCTTATGTAACTTTTGATAAATAAGATGCCCATAATATAGAATCTGCACCTGCTGATGTAACTGCAACAGGACAATAACGATGAAGAACACCAGTTGCTGGAAGAAATCCTTTTGGAACATTTTCAGCATAAATTCGGGCTTCAAAAGCATGACCTGGCATCAAAATGAATGTTAATATCTAAGAATTTTCCAGTATGCTTAAGGTTCAACTTTAATTTAAACTTCCATAGTTGTTTCCAGCAATAAGAAGAATTTCCCATAGCACTTTACTTCAGAGACAATTCTTCATGAAGAAATTCCACTGATAAGTAATAACTTATTATATTAAGCTCATATTGTGCTAGTCCAAGTTTGAAACAGAAAATTTCCCAGACCATTTCCACCATCAACTACATTAAACAGGAAGAACAACTTTTTGCTATGATCAAACAAAGTTTCCTTCCGTCTATTAAGTACTCGCTTTGGATTGTGTTGTTAAAGACTATAGACATGTCAAAACCACCAAAAGTTAAGCTCATCACTGGCCATTAGTGGATCTACTTATGTTACAAAGATGATATTATATGAATCAAAGCACTAAGTACTCGAATGGGACTGTGCTGTTAAAGACTAGAGAAATGTCAACACCACCAAAAGTTAAGCTCATCACTGACCATTAGTGGATCTACCTATGTTACAAAGATGATATTATATTAATCAAGGCATCATTTCCAGTAAAAGCTTTCTCTATTCAGATGAGCCTTTGAGTAGCTACCGATATTACGACATAACGATAAATTGCTATTTTATTTTATTCGTAAAAGAACACTGATGTATCAATTAAACCTTTTGCACAGGTAATTTTTCTACTGATTCAAGTATTAATCTTTTTTGCAAGTCAAGAAACTTCATAAAAAAAACCCAAGTTGGTGCAAAGAAGAAAAGTACAACTGTACAAGATCTGCATGTGACTTTACTCGAGTCATCCATCGCTTTCCACCAAGTTTGACCAACTATCCATACGACATGGTATTATCTCTTTAGACCAAAGATACAAGTGAAAGAAAAAAGATCTCTTAATATTTTCTACACCACTCACTATTATGAAACAATCTCCAACTTTAACTTCAGGGTAATGTTAACAAAACTTTTATGCTATAATATGTAATGGAACTAAATTGCTCTGAGTCCAAACAATTTTCAAATTTACCATCCAACCACCACAATTCCTTAAGACATCTTTACATTCCAGGGAAGTAAACAGGCAACTTTATATATTAGTGTCATGCTTCCTAGTCGTACACAGTCTTGGTATTTCCAGGTCAAGACTCTACCTGATCATACCACTTTGTAAATAAATTTAGCGGACCATAAAGCAAGCTAACCAGTGTAAACTCTAACCTGAAAATGGCACCTCAGACTGAGTCAAGGGAAGAGGCTCCCCATTTGCAACACGTATTTGCCACTCCACAAGATCTTGACCAACAATCATCTCTGTAACAGGATGCTCAACCTGACGAAGATTGATTATATCCTCTGCTCTACGGCAACTAGAAAGGAAGGGAATAGACAGAACAAAAGTACCTGAAGACGGGTGTTCATCTCCATAAAATAAAATTGTCCAGATACTGTATCAACTATAAACTCAACAGTTCCTGCACTGTGGTAATTAACTGCCTTCAAACATAATGGAGGGGCTGTCAGATAGGGAAACAATTGAGAACAATATAGAAAAAAGATTTGCATAGTTAACACTAAGGAAAATAGTATAATATGAGAGTCATTTTTACATAAAATCTCTTCCAAACAGAAGGCTAGCGACACTAATTGATCAAGAATTAACTTTACCGTACTCATCACGTTACACATGAGAGAGAGCGGGGGGGGGGGGGGGGGTGGAATTGAGAAATTTTGTCTTATTGGTCATCTGGTGAAAACACAGTAGGATGCTTTTCCAATTAAAAAAATAAAAAATAAAATAAAGATTACAAAATTATTTAGCAAAGAAAAAAAAAGAAACTAGTTATTAATCAAGGATGCAGGTTAATACTTGCAGTAAGAGCTCTTAATTCAGCACTATAATATCAAGCTTCAACCATGTTTTAGACAAAGACTGCAACTATCATGTAACACAATGCTGAGTTAGCATAATCCCATCCGAAGTGCAGTGATATGAGCTTTAACAGTCTGTATTTCAGGTCAATAAAGCCATCAACCATTTCTTCCCCTGCTAGCCTTAAAGTATATTGCTTTAATTTGTAAAACAATGAATTATTTGCATATGGCCCTCAATCACTAAAAACCTTATCTTCACCTGCCCATAAAAGAGAAACATACACACAGAAATGCCCTTCGTCTGTTACCGCCTAAACATACTCTAGCCTTCTGTTACCAACTGATATGAAGCCCTCTCGGTAATATCACCTCCTACTCCTAGCTTTAATATTTCCATAGTTTGCCACAAGATGCAGTGTCATGTTCTAAGTAATTGCTGAGATTCATGCACATGTATTAATGCATAAGCAGATAATTTTCTGGATTTCAGATAATTCCGTTTCAGTCAATAAAAAGTCAAGGCATGTAAAACTTAGCAGCCAATAAGCTTGACAACATTGATAAGATCACTTCATTTATACAGAGAAAATAGACAAATTCATCTCACCTTAGCTGCAGATACAGCTGCTTGACCCAGGTGGGAGCGGAAGTCAGAGCTCACATTAGGCTGCGGATAACAAACTTTTGTCAATCTTTTAGGACACTTAAAGAGAAATTAAGAAAATAACAGAAGTCTTACAGCTGGAGCTTCTTCTATTATCTTCTGGTGTCTTCGCTGCACGCTGCAATCTCTCTCATAGAGATGTATAATATTACCTTGTTTATCCCCAAATATCTAACATATAAATGAAAGCAAACTGGAATTATAATGATAATGTAAAAGGGAAAGACGGGAAAATACAACAACTACTTCTAATATGCCTCAATCTAGAGCTAGTTGGGGTTCGCTTTTAATCTCACTAACAAGAAAAAAAATTGAAAACATCAAGCAGTCGATCAAACATAACAAAGAGCTACCTGGACTTCTATGTGTCTTGGTTTAGTAATATATTTCTCCAGTAGGATCGTACTTATACCAAATGATGCAGCTGCTTCACGTTGGGCCCCCAGGAATGAATCGGCAAATTCATTTGGACTCTGAACAATCCTCATACCCTGAAATTAAACAGGTTAGCAGACAGTAACTTTCTACTATGGAATAAGATAAACAAGATCCTTTTCTCAGACATACTTTAGCTATCTTGTTAGCATTATAAGATTTCTTCTTATGTTAAATTCTTTAATAGTAATGGCCGTACACAATAAGATTGGATCACACAACTCAGAAGCTTGAACTTAAAGTTTGCACTCCTTAAGCAAAATAAGTAGCATGTTAACAGAAGGCAAACCTTCCCTCCACCTCCATGGGTTGGCTTAATTAAAATAGGATACCCAATCTTGTCTGCTTCCAACTTCATAAAGTCAATATCTTGCTCCTCACCATGATATCCAGGCACAAGTGGAACCCCAGCTGCACCCATAATTCTCTTTGAAGCACTGAAGGAAATACCCAGAAAAAGAAAAGGAAATGAGCATGAATTGTCAGCAGCCAAATGCAGCTGCATACTGCTAAAGAACCACTTTATTGAAGGGTTAGCAGTTGACAGTGCTATTAAGGCTATAAACTTACCAATTTGAAGGGATGCTGTCAAACCCGAGCCACATAAAAACTCACAGACAAGACCCATATGACAAATCATTTCATAGAGCTGCATGCCAAAACGCTAGTAGGTCGATGCAATGTGATTTAACCTTGTCATATAGACACCCACTAAGCCAAATTCTTAATTGATATGGGAAAAGCTGAACTTATTCTTCACATGCAGGTGATATATGACTAAATTTTACTCATAAGTCTTGCTAGGAATGGATTATTGTCATGTTCCATGTTAGTATAGTGCACTTGTGACCTTTGCAAATGTGGTGCTTCCCCCATAGACATGCTTAACGCTGGATCAATTTTAAAAATCAATTGTCTGTGCATAGACAATCACCAAGGCTTGCTGCTAAGCATAAATGGACATTCCGGTCTCGCACGAACACCAACAGCAATCATGTTAATCTAAATGTCACAGTTAGACGCTTTAAATAGCCAAAATGCTCGCCGTAGATGCAAATTTGAGTCTGGTGCAAACAGTTACTACCATCTATTCAGGTATTAGTTAATGCAGCCAGTAAACATTGGCAAGCTCTTTCAAAAATTTAAATCAACCATATCAGTACAAAAACAGAAAGCAAGATGACACATGATTGTCCATACCCAAAGGTGGGAAAAAGTTGAAAATTCATAAACAAAAGAATGAGATAAACAAACACAGATCTTCTGTTCTTCCCATTACACAAGACTTTTTACCCAATTCCTTCTCCTGCTGAAATTGAAAAGGGCATGAGCAACTTCCTAAGATGAATCATAATCCTAATTCAAAGTTATGCCTTTGAATCTCCCTCAAACATTAGAAGTAGCAATTTGAGTGAGTAAACTGTTGTAGCATGAATTAACTTGATAAAACATAGGCACAACATGAAAACAAGTGGAATGCAGTGAATTTTACCTTTTATCACCCATGTCACGGATTGCAGAGGCAGGAGGTCCTATAAATGAGAGACCCTCATCCTCACAAAGTTGAGCAAAGTCGGCACTTTCAGATAAGAAACCATAACCTGGGTGGATAGCCTAATTATAAAATAAACAGAAATATAAACAGGTGATCCTCTCTGAATGGTTACGTGTTGGAAAATATTAACCGCCAAAAGTTTAATTTAGAAGTACGACAAGTTTAAATATGTGAACCACGGGGAACATGGAATTATCATGAGTCGAACAGGGAAACAAAAGTTCTACAGAAATCACAGAAATGAGTATGTTTATTGTATTAACTAGATTTTTGAAATCTTGCCAAGAAAGGCCATGTTTTCTAGTTAAGAAATAACATATTTGAGGACTATGTTGCGCACACTCTCCAAAACTGTTGCTGCACCCGCGTCGGATCCTAAAAAAGATGCACTACTTTTGGAGGATCCTGTACACACCCAAGGACATTTTTGGAGAGTCCAAGCAACAGAGTTTGAGGAAGCCATAGCATGACAAAGCCTAGCATCTAGTCCCATAGAACTTTAACACAAGTGACAAGACATAGCTGGATCTGGAACACTTAAGCAAGTGCAATGTGGTGTACGTGTCAAATATTTTCATATATTGTATAGCTAGGTAAAATAATGATGGAATTGTCCTTATATCTCTTAAAAGAGAACAGAGATGTATATTGGTAAGTACAATAACGACTTATAAAGCTGTATATCTCCACCATTAGAGTTAAAAAAAATGTGCATTGTTTTCATATCCGACATTTTAACCAGGTTTACCGTTTACGTGTTACCAGTTCCCAAAAGTCATAAGAAATGACAAGCATATATATTACACACTGACATCCCATATAAATAATAGTAGACTAATGTATCAAGTTCTTGCTTGAAGAATAACGCTCTGGAACAACCAAGAAGTTATAAGAAATGACAAGCATATATATTACACACTAACATCCCATATAAACAATAGTATACTACTGTATCAAGTTCTTGCTTGAAGAATACAGTACATTTTTATAAGAAATGACAAGCATATATATTACACTGACATCCCATATACTAATGTATCAAGTTCTTGCTTGAAGAATAAAGTTCTGGAACAACCAAAAGAACAGATCACCTAGAACTTAGCATGTACACTTTTAACGAGTTTAACTTCTATACACAAAATACTCCCTCTGTCCCAATTTATATAGCGGTGTTTGACTGGTGTCGGAGTTTAAGAAAGAAAGACCTTTGAAACTTGTGGTCAATAATAAGTCATAGACATTTGTGTATGAATCATCTAAATTAAGTGTAAAATTGTAAATTCAGAGTTAAATTGTTACGAAATGAGGAAATATGATTCTTTTGGGGACAGGCTAAACAAAAGTATGCCACATAAATTGAGACAATATAACATGTAACAACCTCTAATTAGCAACCTGTAAACTAGAGTCTAGACATGTTAACTTACATTGACGGTGTAAAAAAATTCACATCAAGTTTAAGAATCATTTTAACTATATATAATTCAATGCGAAGACAGTGATCATGTCCTCACACACTCAACTGATAAGGTACATAATCAAGGAAGAGAATCGGAGATATATGTTGAGGCATATACCTGAGAGCCTGATCGATTAGCAGCTTCGATAATAGCAGAAGAATTCAAATAGCTCAAACGTGCAGGGGGAGGACCAATTCGAAAAGCCTCATCGGCGGACTTCACGTGCAAGCTATCTCTATCGGCATCACTATAAACTGCGACAGTACGAATCCCTAATCTTTTAGCGGTTTTGATGATTCTACAAGCAATTTCGCCTCTATTTGCTATCAGTATTTTCTCAATTCGTTGATTATTGGAACTCTTTATTGATGGTGCCGTGGAGTAGAGTAATGTTTGATGAAAAATGTGTGGTTTTGTGTGTATTTTCCGCCGGAGTATAAAAGCCATTAACGACATTGCTATGAGGAATAGTGGTATAGCGTGGTCCAAAGGAGTACTGCAAGAAAACTTAAAGAAGAAATTGCTACTGCTCCTAAATTTATAGCTGCTCTTCCCATTTTAGAGATAGCTACTTCTAAAATGTTTGGTAACTATTTTCTTTTTTAATTAAAATTCCATGGGTGACTTCAAACATTATTTTCATATTTTATTTAATCTAAGCAATACATTACTAGTTTGTTGTTAAAATAATATATTTTTTTCTATGTTAGAAAGTGATTAAATATTAAACTGTTTGTTTCACTGTTAACGAGAAATTTTATAATTATAAAATATAGTAGTACTCCCTCGGATCTAATTTATGTGAATCTGTTTGATTGGGCACGGAGTTTAAGAAAAAAATAAAGATTTTTAAAATTTGTTGTCCTAAACAAGTCCAAATGGGGCCAGATTATAAAAGTTGTTGTAAGTTTAAGCTAAATTATTACCAAATTTAGAAAGGGTTTATTCTTTTTGGAACGTACCAAAAAGGAAATAGGTTCACATAAAATAAAATAGAGAGAGTAATAATTATGTAATATAATAACTTTAAATATTATATTTATATAATTATGCATATTTAGAACCATAAACTTTAAAATATTTAAAATCCTTTGGCCATTGTTAGGGCACCCAACGATAAACAATGGTTTAGTAACACAAGGGAATATGTTGAACACCAAAAGTATCCCAGACATGCAACATACATTTCCTTCTTAAATTTGATGCTTAATCTATCTATTCATATTTTTATTTATACTATATTAAAGGCACGAAGGTTTTTAATAAAATATTATTTAATTTTTTTACCCTTTTAAAATAGAGTTCACGTTAAATAAAATAGTCATTCGATTATCTCCCTAATATTTAAAAATAATCATTTAATTATTTTTTAAATATTTAGGAATAGAGATTTAATTAATTCGCTACTATTTCAAAATACATATTTAATTATTTTCTAATATTTTGAACTTTTACGTTTTAATTCCCTTCGATTCTAAAATCAATACATTCGATGTACACTAGGAAAGTTTTGTTCATGTTCAACTCCATTCATATTTAGAGTATTAAATAAATTTCTCCTTTTAGGTTATAAGGGTCTTTTTAGTTAATAAATTTTGACATCTTAATTCACACTACATAAGTTTCGTCAAAATTTCACCATCGAGGTTTCGCGAAAAAGGCACACTTTCAAATTCTTTTTGATTTAGGAGTCTTTATGTTTTTAATAAGAGTTTATTTGTCTATTTAAACTATACTTATTTAAACTTTATATAAATTATTTCTTATTTGAATATATACGCGACTACTTCTAAAAAGAAGCTATACTTTCATATTTTTATCATCAAAATTTTACGATGTTGGAGCAGCAACTACACAATTAAGTGTTTCCAAGTTCTATTTTATTGAAAAGATTATTCTAGTAGTAGTTGAATTTTAAATTAACATATTTGTATTGGTAGTTCAATTCTACATTCACAAAGTAGTTTAAATTTCAAATTCACATATATTAATTATGTAACTTTTTAAAAGTTTGATTTTGTTTATATGAGAGACACGTACAATGTACATATTAAAACTAGTTAATTAAGTTCAAGGAATAGAGTATACAAATTGAAATGTGTCGATCAAATACTGACGTAAAATCAAACCAAAAGAGCATAAAAAGGGATAAGATCCAAAAGGACAATGTGACGTGGAGATGTTGTGGCGCGCTTGTCTAAAATCCAGTGTGGGGGGATAAGATCACGTTGTTTTACAGTTATAGTTTGGCTTTGGTAAGTTTTGGAAAGTATTGAAAAGGATATTCTCTCTTCTTCTCTGAAAGTAATAGTTGTTCTAGAATCCGTTGATTCTTTTATGTTACGGTGTGTTAAAACAATTAACTTTTTTTGTAATTTTTTTTCTGTAGAAAAGATAAATACTCCATAGTTATTTAAAAGTTTAGATTAGAGTTTATAGTAGGATGCATCAGCTGACTATACCTAAAAATAACTAGTAAATCCTTTTTATGTTTGCGATTTACATACACACCAAGGTGATTATCTAATACAACATTACTACTAGTATATATAATACTAGCTAAGGAACTGCTATTACGTAACGCAATATTTAATTTAAGAAGTCTTTGCCTAAGTATTCCAGCCTGATCTTGTTGATAAAAGGGATTGACAAAAGATGGAGGAGAAACAAAAAGCACACATCTATCTTCCATTTGCACTGCTTCATATTTGGCCAGACAATCAACAACAAAGTTTTGTTCTCTGTAAACGGTTTTTACTTTTGGATTATCCAACTGTTGGAGTAGTAATCTGCAATCATTGATCAAATTAGTGTATTGCATAATAGGTATATTTAGCGTACTAATTATTGCAGTTGCATCCGTCTTGATGATTAGTGGTGTGAGTTGGTGTTGGATAGCAATTTGTAGCCCCTTAAAAAAATCTGCAATTATGCTTGAATACTTGAACAAATTTTTGTTCTCCCTGCAAACCCTAAATTCATTTACACTGTTGATTACGAAAACACTCTCCAATGCCACAATTATGATGAGTGGTTGATGAAGAATCATCTAAAGAATTGCCCAATTGGTGGATGCCATTTTATATAACGAAGAATCAATTCAGGATTTATCTGAGCCGAATTTGTAAGGTAGTATTCAACAGCTTGTTTGTAAAGTAAAGATATGCTCAATTTCATTTGTTATCCCTCAAAATGATTTTTATTATGTATAACCCATAACTACCACAAAGCAAAAGGTAGTATGGTAAAAAGAGGAATGTGTTTAAAATAGGGAAGTCTTTGTTCATGTATAGCTCATACCACCAAGAATTATTCTCAATGTTTGTTGGATTTAGAAAGTTTAGTGGTGCAATATTTAGGTCTGTCCAAATTTTCTTTGCGTTATGACATTCAAAGAAAATATGATCTATAGTTTCAGGCATCAAATGACATTGAGTACACAAAGGTGAATTAATAATTCCTAACCTATTTAGATAGTCAAATGTAGGAAGTCTACCATGACATAATAATCATATGAAAAAAGTGATTTTAGGTGGTATTTTAAGCTTCTAAATCCAGTTGTAACTGAAGTGATTAATATTAATAGGTTGATTGAATTCAGTTATAAGCGCATGCTACAAACACTTCACAGTGAATTTCCCATAATGTGTAAGTGACCAATAAAGTTGGTCATATCAAGTGGGCAACATTGGTAGATAAACATTATTAATTTCAAGTTGTAAAGAAGGAGAGAACATAAATGGTAGTTTATGAATGTGCCATTTGTGATTTACATAGTAGTCGGACACTAGCTTGGTATTTGTAGGCATGTAAATCTTATTAAAATTAAATTCATAAAATAATTTGGACTATATTTCAAATTCAAGATATATTGGTCCAAATAAATACATGGGCTAATATAATTGAATTAATTATATAAGTCTAATATATATGGATGAAATAAATAAATCTTAATCCATTGGGCTAACCTATTTAATTAGGCTAATGTGACGATCCCACTTCATTAAGCTCAAAATATCATCTTCCAAGAAGTTCAGTTTGGTGTCATGTGTCAAATGACGTGGCACGCCAAGTCAAACGAACGAGCCAATAGGATCATGCCACGCGTCAAAATGACAAAGCATGCCAAGTCACACTAAAAAGCCAATGAAATTGCGCCATGTGTGCAAGTGACATGTTCTGACCAATCAAATGCGGTCATGTCAGACTTCAATTTGATTGGTCGGAAAGAGTTTATTCTTATCACAACTCCTCCCTTCCAAAACTATAAATAGGGGTCTTCAAAACTCAGAAAAGACACCGAAAGTTATAACACGAAGCAAGAAAGAGCTCGTGGATCAAACGCTGCAAATTCCTCCACAAGTTTCAAGTTTCAAGCTTCAAGTTCAAGTTCAAGCTCAAGAACGAAGAACGAATCAAGGTCAAGTTCAAGCAGTCAAGCTCAAGCTCAAGAACAAGATCATCGTTTGTGGCAACAAACATAGATTCAAGATCAAGCTCAAAAGCCCTTGAATTTATTTACCATTGAAAAGAAGAATCAGAGGATTCATAGAAATTGTACGCTCAAATATTTGAAATAAAATACTATTATTGTTACGATTTTTTTGGTCTTGATTATATTTTCTCGACGGCAATTTATTGTCTACAAATTCCGGCACGCTAAATTTTAATGGATAAAGCTAAATCCTAAATTCAATATACTACAAGACCTCTTGAAACTCTAGGAGTTTGTTAGTATTGCTAGGAGGCTACTCTACCAAAACCCCAGGTCACTCCTATAAAAATGGTTTCATAATCCTTTAAAAAAAATCTCAAAAAAGGAGATCATCTCGAAAATCTCATAAACTCACGGGATATTCACAAAGAGATCAAGATTGACCGGATAATTCTTGATAATCAAATACTTCAAGAAGATCCACAACATACTTCATGGATATCAAATAAATCAATGAAATCCCTTACCATCCTACGTTCGAGAAACACGACGTTCTAGCCCTCAAATCACAGAGATAATCAGGAGAGAAGAATCAAGGAGATAAACAAAATTGTACTCGCTTCCTTTATGAATAAAATTGTATTTCTTTATATTTATATTGTGATTACGATTTATTTTTATATTGCAAATAAATTGGCATGCCCAGTGGAAAAAGTTCTGCCCTTCATCTCTTCCTCCTACAAATCGAAACTACTTCAAAAAATTCTGTTGTGATCGGGTACTTCAAGTCTTGTCTTCAAGTTTCGCCAAGCCTACACCCCGACAAATATTGAAGTAGGGGGCATTTGTAGACATCGAAATTTTAATGGCTCAAGCTAAATCCTAAATTCAAGATACTACAAGACCTCTTGAAACTCTAGGAGTTTGTTAGTATTGCTTGGAGGCTACTCTACCAAAACCCTAGGTCACTCCTTTAAAAAGGGTTTCATAATCCTTTAAAAATCTCAAAAAAGGAGATCATCTCGAAAATCCCGTAAGCTCATGGGATATTCACAACGAGATCGAGAAGTGACCGGATAATTATTGATTAAATACTTCAAAAAGATCCACAACATACTTCATTGATATCAAAAAAATCCATGAAAGCCTACACCATCCTACGTTCGAAAAATACGTTGTTCTAGCTCTTGAATTGCGAAAATAATCAGGAGAGAAAAATCAAGGGGATAAATAGAATTGTACCCGCGTCTTTTTATGAATAAAATTGTATTTCTTCATATTTATATTGTGGTTACAATTTATTTTCGTATCACAAATAATTTATTGCAAACAGTATTCTCACCTTTAGGAAGGGGTCCTGAAATATGATTGCAGAGTAAAGAATTCTGAGTTGGCCAAGGTTTATTCTAAAAATAAACATGTTTACCATTAATTAAGTTCTATTTGTAACATAATCGACAATGTGACCAACCCTTAAGAATATTGGACCATGTCTTTGAAGGATGTTATTTTATTAAATGAGATGGCCTCAGATAAGTATGTAGTAAAACCTGGGCCCATAATTGATTGGGATTTTAAAAAAGCCTCCAAGAAAGGTTAGCATGCAAAGCATGATTCTTAGTATTAAGATTTTGAATCCTCTATCCCTCCTTTTCTAAAGATTGTGTAACCAAAGATCATTTAATAAGATGTAATTTTTTCTTTTGAGGTGTACTGCCCCATAAAAAAATTTGTTGGTATTTATTTAGGGAGGAAATAATATAAGAAGGAAATGTGACATATTGCATGATATAGTTAGGAAGGTTATTTAAAGTTGAACGAATTAAAGTAGTCCTTCCAACCTTGCTTAAATGTGAGCTTTCCAACCTGCCAACTTTGTTTTTAAATTATCAATCAAAAACTGATAATCTCTTTTATTTCACTTGGTATTAAAAATAGGAAATTCTAGATATTTCTCAAAAAATTTCTCTTCAATCTTATGGAAGAGATGTTTGATGCAGTCCTTAGTATTAGTACCGCAATTCTTAGAGAAGAAAATTCTTGATTTTTCAAAGTTTATGGTTTCTCTTGAATGATGTGTATATTGAGAAATGATATTAGTTATAGATTGACATGAATTAGGAATAATTTTGGATAATAAAATAATATCATCTACGAAAAATAAGTGTGATAATTAAGGTTCTTTATTACCCAATGTAATTGGATGCCAAATATGATAGTCAACTTCTGAATTTATTTTTCTTGAAAGCATTTTCAAGCATAAAATAAAAATATAAGGTGAAAAATGGTCCCCTTGCCTAATGCCCCGCTAGGTATAAAATATTCAGAAGGTGTACCATTAATAAGAATAGTTGTGGTGGTGGTTGTGATACAAGACATGATTAACTTAATAAAAGGATAAGGAAATTTAAAGATGTATAATGTGTTGTAAACAAAAGATCATTCCAACTTATCAAAAGCCTTCTCCAGATCAATTTGAGAAGCATGTTTAAATTATTACCCTTCATTTTACTAAAGTTGTGCATTATTTCTTGCACAATAATAGCATTATCAGTTGCTCGTCTATTTTTTCTGAAAGCTCGATTGAATAGGATGGATAAGGTATTCCAGTACTGGTTTTATCTATTAACTATCATTTTTGTGATAATCGTATAGATAGTATTGCAAAGGATAATAGGTCGGAATTGTGCAATAGTGGATGCATTTTTATTTTTAGGGATTAGGTAAATGAAAGTTGAGTTTATAGTAGGGTCAATTTGATGGTCCAAGAAAGCTTTATGACAAAAATATTTTAGTGAGTTTCCTATGATATGCCAATATTTTTGATAAAACAACGGATGAAGACCATCCGGTCCAGGTGCCTTAAGTGGTTGAAAGGAGTGAACATCAAAAAGGATTTCATGATCCTGTACTGGAGCTATCAAACAAGATTGCTCTTTATCAGTTAATACATTATAAGTATGTATTAAGGTGCTACTACTAAATTTTATATTTTCAGTATTAAACAATTTATGATAATATTGAGTATTATTATCACAAATTTTGTGTGGATCAGTGATCCAGTTCCCACCTAAATCTTGAACTGCAGTGATATGATTGTGCCTTCTGCGATTAAGTGTTGTGAGGTGAAAAAATTTTGTATTATCCCCATTATTCAACCAGTTAATGCGAGATTTTAACTTTCAAAAATCCTCCTCAAGTCGGAGTATTTTATTATATTCTAAAGTTAGCCTTGTCTCTAGACTTTGTAAAACATTACTAGTTGGATAGTGAATGAAAGCTTGAAGACCACCTAGTCTGGCCAATAATATTTTTTACGCTTAAAGATATTGCCAAATGTATTTTTATTCCAAACTTGGATATCTTTCACGAATTGATCAGTAGATGAAAACAATTGAATTTTATCCAACCAAACTTCTTGAATTACTTTAATAAAGGAAGGATGTGTAGTCCATATAGTTTCTAGCCTGAAAATTCTTTTTCTTCAATCAGTCGAGCAAACATTCTCGTCAATGTTAGCTAGAAGAAAGATTAGATCTTTCAAAAGCAGTATAGTTCAAGAACCCAATTCATGCATGGCCCCTACCATAGATGTGCGCTAACTTATGTTATATTTTACATATTTCTAGTGAATATTTCTAGTAATCAGTAAGACCTGAATAATTTTTAGTGAATAACTCTAGTAATCACTAATAAGACTTGAATAATGAGCATATGATCCCCAAGAATACTGTAACATGAAACTATATACAGTTGAAACGGAAAAATTGGACAGTACAGAGAGGACAATAAGGTAAAAAAATAACACACTTACTATCTTATGTTATTTTTTTATTTTTAAATGGAAATCAAATATTTTTTTAATATATGGATGTAGTTTGAGTCAGTTTGTGTGTATTTCTTTTAGAATACATGTATTAGGAAATTATGTTGATGTTTAAGACTTAAATATATATATATATATATATATATATATATATATATATATATATATATATATATATATATATATATATATATATATATATATATATATATATATGTGTGTGTGTGTGTGTGTGTGTGTGTGTGTGAAGATAAAAAATATACGTAGGGGTGTCAATGAATATTTGAAAATTAACTAAACTGCCCGAACTGTACCGCACTGAATCGATTTTTTGGTTTCTTTTAAAAAAATGGAAGGTTTTTATATAAATCTATAACCACATCAATAATTAGGGTAGGTTTTTTACTTTATAAAAATAAAACGAAAAAATTGAACCGTACTAAATAAATTTTACATGTGAAAATATATTCATGTAGTAAGTTTAAAAATAATAATGCATTCAATTTTTCTTTGGGCCTTCAAATTATGAAAATGAATTTTTACATTCATATGCCATATAGCAAAATATATTACCCTCTATGTTTAAGGTTTGATATAATTATATTTAGTATACCTAATTACTAATTATATACCAATGTGTTTTAACCGTACATAATTATGGTACACTATATCTCTCATAAATTAATGGTACCATATATTCCTCCAAATTCCCCTCCCCCCACACATGTTTTTCTCTCCCAAACTCACACCCTCACCCACGTATCACATGTTTCTTTCCCATTATTTCCTATGCTAAAGCAAGAGAAACATATGTAAGACCCACCATTAACGTCCAATTTCATGTTTTTTCTTCTACAACCAGTCAAAATTGAAGTCAATTCTTTAAAGTTCATACACACATTTACCTTCAGCTTCAAATTTTTTCAATGAAGAAGTACAAACATTCAAAGCACATCCCTAAAAATGCTAGAGAAGCTGATATACATTCTTTCAATTTTAGTTTATTATCACCACATTCACCCAAAAAGCATCGGAAATATGCACATGCAATTGTAGATAAGAAGCATAGTCTTTCTCTACGTGAAATCAGGGTTAAAAATAGAACTAAACAGAAGAATGATTTCGATGCTGGAGAATCTTCGAGGCCAATAAAACAAGCGAAAAGGAAAGGAAAGGAAAGGAGATAGTGCCCGATGTTGATTTTGTAAAAGATGTGCCTATCATTAAACCTGGAAGAAAGTGAAGGTGTCTCCTAGTTCAAAAACTCCCAAAAAGAAGAAAAATTCAAAAAAATCCCCTGGTGTAAAATCTCCTAAAAATGTTCGAAATCATTCATTGGTGAAGGTAAGAATTTAGTTATTTCTTCACTAGTTATTTCGTTTGTTTTAGTCGTAAAAAATCTATATAATCTGTATTTTTTCTGCTTTGTAGATCATGTGTCTTCATTTTGAAGATTAATTGTAGCTTTATTGATATGTTTAAAATTATTGATATTGTACATTTTTTGTAGTAATTTTGTAGATAAATTACAAATGTATCTATATTTTTTAAGCACTGTATTAATTTGAGAATTTTTATATTTTGTGCAGAATCGACATTTTTTTGCATCACATAATATTGATTATTGGGTGCTTAGATTCCATATATTATGTGACCCTAGCATTCCTAGTAAAATTAAAGAGCTATTGTCTCCAAATGTCTTGAAGCTATTCGAGAAGATATGCTTTGGTTATTTACGGTCATTTCCCAATTTATGCATGCAAAATCAAGCTATTCATCTTCTTATGAAGTATGAATTGAATTCATCTGATGCTTCCTATTTTTTAGTTGAGTTATTTACTGTCTGGCCCAATATAATGATAATTGTGCACTACTAGAGGATCGAATAGTGTGAACCATAGATGCATCTATTTCTACCGAGGCGATCAGCTCGATCCACAAATAGCAATTATTATCCAGTAAGCACACATTGCCCATTTATAGTCAAAAACAATTCATAAAAGTTCTCAAGTAAGTGCGTACATTCTTTTATATTTATTTAAAATTTCTAACATGTCCTAAGTGATCTCAGTAGCAAGCAAGAATGTAAGCAGTTCAAGTATGGCATGATACAGGTCCTAAAGTACCCAGACAATTAGCATAATAGTGGCTACGCACAGACTCTCGTCACCACTTATATACGTATCCCCCACAGAAAATCATATACATTTATTTAATTCACCTAGGGGATTATTTTCTTCTTACGAGGTTAAAAATGAGACTTACCTTGCTCTAAAGGTGACTTCCAATTTCAAGAACGCGCTAAACCCTCAAATCAGAGCCGGGAGTTTCAAAACTAATCAAACAGGGTAAGAACTAGTCAATACAAGCTCAAGAGCTCATATTCCAACTATTAAAGTAATTCCCACCCCTAAATACAAGTTTTCTAAAATCTATCCCCGAGTCCACGTGCCCGAATTCCTAAAATTCTTGAGAAAGTTGTTCCCCATAATCTAAGTATCAAGAATATATGATTTTTACTTCATTCCGTAACAAATTTTGGGTTAAATCTTATTTTTATAAAAAACCTAGGTTTACCTCTAAATTCATAATTTCCACTAATTTACATTTTATAATCTACCTATAAATTATATATTAAACTCACATTAGGTATAAATTACTTACTTCACAAAGCTAGGTTAAATTTTCCCTTTTGAAGCTCCCAAATCGCCCAAGAATATAATAAATGACCTCAAATATTCCTAAGTCCCGATTTTACTCACTTCCTAGCTACCCCCTTCATCGCGAACGCGATAGAGGCCTCACATTCGCGAAGGCCATTGGCTCAGGCCCTCTGAAGGCCCTTCATCGCGAACGCGACCATTGACTCGCGAAAGCGAAGGCTAGCTTGGCTTCGCGAATGCGGTAGATATCGCGAACGGGAAGTGCATTCCCCCTCCAAGCCCAACTCCTTCTACGCGAATGCGATGGTCTCTTCGTGTTCGCAAAGAAGGAAACCAGAACTGGGCCAAATCTAACTTCATGCAATCAGCTCCGAGGGGTCCGAAATTTATCCGAGCCAATCGGGTGTCACGACCCAAACCCTGGTCGTGATGGCGCTCAACACAATGCTAGGCAAGCCCGACCATATTATCCCTTAAACCAACCAGTTATTAATCAAATTAAACTTAAACAATAAATGATCATATCAGGTGATAAGCGAAATGTAAAAGCATACAAAATACGGTCCCAACCATATCGTGGTGTCACGAGACTGAGCCTCTATAGAATAACATCCTAATACAAACAAGTCTAGGCAAATAGGAAATCAACAAGATGATAAAGAAGGAGAAAACATGCTCTGCGGACGCGGCAGCTACCTCGCAGTCTCCGCAAAGTGGGTATGAGCAAGCAGCTACAATGCCTCAACCGCTCTCAAGCACCTGTGGATCTGCACTGAAAGTGCAGGGGAGTGGGGTGAGTATATTTCAACTCAGTGAGTAACAATAATAAGCAATAACTGAAAATAACAACTCATGTGCTATCACTTAACAGTTCTAAGGCAACCCTCACAGGTACGTCATCACTGTAGTAAGTACTCTGATTTCCAGTCCACATCTATCTCTACAAGATCCCACACTGATCAAACCCTCACTCGTACCCCTACGGTGTACGGCCATCTCAATATATGAAGACACATACATATGTCTATAATGTATAAGTATTTAAGTAGGATATGAATAAGTATAATGCTGCGGCTTGCATCCCGCTCCAATACATATACCGCTGCGGCGCGCAGCCCGCTCCATTTAACGTCAACGGCGCTCACTGGTGGGGTATCTACAGACTTCGGAGGGGATCCCTAGGCCCAAGCGCTATGATATTGCGGCGTGCAGCCCGATCCACAAATGTATTACTACGGCGTGCAATCCGATCCAACATATATATGTATATATATTTATACTGCTGCGGCGCGCAGCCCGATCCCATAATATACACCAGCGCTCACCGAGAATGTGTGCAGACTCGGACTCCGAAGGGGCTCCTACAGCCCAAGCGCAATAATACTGCGGCGTGCAGTCCGTCCCTCATGTATATTACATGTTATTACTGTATATTACTGCGACGTGCAGTCCGATCCAATATATATACTACTGCGGCGTGCAAACCCGATCCAATATAGGTATATATATAATACCTCATAACGGGTCCTCGACCCTATCCCAGTCAGTATATACTTGGCCTCTCAGGCCCAATATAATATATCACAGTGGGTCCTTGACCCTGTCTCAGTCAATATAGACTTGGCCTTTCATGCCCAATATAACATCTCATAGTGGGTCCTTGACCCTATCTCATCTCAATCGGTATAGACTTGGCCTTTCAGGCCCGCTTAACTAGAACAGGGAATTCCACCCTAGATAATATCTCTCAATGTACACATCTAGTACGGGCTCATATTATGCTATACAGCTAGAGCTACGGCTGAGTGTATGTCTCCAACACGATATAAGGGTCACCTAGCTCTATAGGTTCCCTAATGCTCTACGGATCAGCACAAGGCCCCAAACATGGCTATCAGCCCAAATTGCACAGTTATAAACTTATCATCAGTCATAACACACAGTATACTATTAGTCGGGAAGGACTAAGTCCAAGTCCCCAATCACAATGTCACCACGCTCGTCACAAGACGCGTGTCTCATCTCAACATAGCACTATGAAGTGCAAGTACGGGGTTTCAAACACTCAGTACATTATTTACTACTACCACTCACCTCGAACCGATAGAAGCTTCAATCCGCCTTGCGCTTGCCTCGCAAATCAATCTCCTCGGATGCCAAATCTGCTCAAAATCATAGGGAATGCATAAATATATGCTAATTTCAAGCAATTCATTCGAAATAACCCAAATTGTATCAAAACCCACAAAGTTGTCAAAACCCGACTTTTGGTGCGCTTCTCGAAAAATTATAAAAGTTACATATTCGGAACCCTCGTCTCAATACGAGTCTAGGCATATCAAATTTACCAAATTCGGACTCCATTTGCCCGCTCAAATCGGTATTTTACCAAAGCCCTTGGCCTAGGCTAAATTTCCCCACAATTTGATCCAATTTCAGTGAAATAAAGGGGGATTTCAAGATAAAAACGCGTAAATGAACCATAAAACTTACCTCCGACAATATCCCGATGATTTCCCAGCTATTTCCCTTCACTTCCTCTCTCTAGGCTTCAAAAATGGGGGTTTATGAAATGAAACCCGTAAGTGAAATGTTTCTGGTTTTAATTCACTGCCTGGGATTTTTCCTTCTACGCGTTCGCGATACCCCTCACGCGAACGCGATGCACACCTTCACAAACCTACGCGAACGCGACATCCTGAACGCAATCGCAAAGCTAAAGAATCCTGGCCTACGCGAACGCGATACCCTGTCTCGCGATCGCGATGCTTAACTTGCCTGGCCTTCGCGAACGCGGCCCATGCCACGCGAACGCGAAGTCCTCGATTTTTGCCCAGTGGTATGCAATATTTCTGCAGATTTTTAAGTTCCAAAAGTGCCGGATGATGGTCCGGATTCACCCCGAGGCCCCCGGGACCCCAACGAAAACCACCAACATACTCCAAAACACGATACAAACTTGTTCCAATCCTAAAAATACCATCCTAAACATCAAAATCACCAATTACACACGGATTCAAGCCTAACTTTCTTCCAAACTTTCAAAACTGACATTCGATCAAGAACCCGACCAAACGACCTCCGAATGACCTGAAATTTTGCAGGCACATCCAAAATCACCTAACGGAGCTACTGCAACTGTCGGAACTCCATTCCGACTCCGGATCAAAATCTCACCTACCGTTCGGATTTCGCCAAAATTCAACCTTAGCCAATTCAAGCCTATTTCTACACCGGGCCTCCAAATTCAATTCCGATTTCTCCCCTAAGTCACAAATCACCTCCCGGAACTAACCGAATCATCAGAATTTGATTCCGAGCCCTCTAACTAAATAGTCAACTCCGGGTTGACTTTCCTTATTCAAGTTTCCTTCAAAAAGGCTATATGCCTTATTTTCAATCCAATTCACTCCTAACTCCCCCGATAGAATTTAACACTGATATAAAAGCAAGAAATATATAATTACAACATAACGGGGTGGTAATTCTCGTGATGACGGGCCGGGTCATCATATTCTCCCCCTCTTAAACAAACACTCGTCCTCGAGCGGGTCATGAAACATACCTGAACTCTCAAACAAGTGAGGATATCGACTCCGCGTCTCCTGCTCAATCTCCCAAGTAGCATCATCCACAGGTCGACCTCTCTACTGAACCTTAACTGATGCAATCTCCTTCGACCTCAATTTTCTTACCTGGCGACCCAAAATAGCAATAGGCTCCACATCATATGATAAATCACCATCAAGCTGAATGGTACTGAAGTCTAATACATGAGACGGATCCTCGATATATTTCCGGAGTATAGACACATGGAATACTGGATGTACGCTGGATAAGTTGGGTGGCAAGGCTAACTCATATGCCACCTCTCCAACCCTCCTGAGTATCTCAAAAGGACCAATGTACCTGGGACTCAGCTTCCCTTTCTTCCCGAACCTCATGACACCCTTCATGGGTGAAACCTTCAATAATACCCTATCACCAACCATGAAAGACAACTCTCTAACTCTACGGTCTGCATAACTCTTCTGACGAGACTGTGCCGTGCGAAGCCTCTCTTGGATCAACTTTGCTCTATCCAGAGCATCCTGAACTAACTCAGTCCCGATCAACCTATCCTCACCAGGCTCAAACCATCCGACGGGAGATCTACACCGTCTGCCATACAATGCCTCGTACGAGGCCATCTGAATACTCGACTGGTAACTGTTGTTGTAGGCAAACTCAGCAAGTGGCAAGAACTCATCCCATGAACCACCAAAGTCAATCACACATGCCCGCAACATATCCTCCAGGATCTGAATAGTGCGCTCCGACTGCCCGTCTGTCTGGGGGTGAAATGCGGTGCTCAACTCAACCCGCGTACCCATCTCTCGCTGAAATGCTCTCCAAAACTGAGAAGTGAACTGAGTGCCTCTGTCAGATATAATAGACACTAGGACCCCATGCAACCTGACAATCTCTCGAATAAAGATCGCTGTCAACCGCTCCGATGAGTAAGTAGTGCTAACTGGGATGAAATGTGCGGACTTAGTCAGCCGATCAACAATCACCCATACAGAATCAAACTTCCTCGCTGTCCGAGGGAGTCCAGTAACAAAATCCATGGTGATCCTCTCCCATTTCCACTCGGGAATGACCATACGCTGAAGAACACCGCCCGGTCTCTGATGCTCATACTTGACCTGCTGGCAATTGAGGCACTTGGCTACATGCCTAACAATATCCATCTTCATTCTCCTCCACCAGTAGTGCTGTCTCAAGTCCTGGTACATCTTCGCGGCACCTAAGTGAATAGAGTACCGCGAACTGTGTGCCTCCTCAAGTATCAACTCCCGCAAACCATCTATATTGGGCACGCATATACGGCCCTGCATCCTCAGAACACCATCACTGTCGATAGTCATATCTCTAGCATCATTATGCTGCACTCTGTCCTTAAGGACAAGTAAATGTGGGTCATCATACTGTCGCTCCCTGATGCGGTCATATAAGGAAGATCGAGAAACAACACAAGCCAACACTCGACTCGGCTCCGAAATATCCAACCTCACTAGCCGATTGGCTAGGGCTTGAACATCATAAGCAAATGGCCTCTCCCCAACTGGGATGAAATCTAGGCTGCCCATACTAACCGCCTTCCGACTCAAAGCATCGGCCACCACATTGGCCTTCCCGGGATGATACAAGATAGTGATGTCATAATCCTTAAGAACCTCCAACCACCTCCGCTATCTCAAATTAAGGTCCTTTTGTCTGAATAAGTGCTGAAGGTTGCGATGATCCGTGAACACCTCACATGAGACACCATATAGGTAATGTCTCCAAATCTTCAAAGCATGAACTATGGCTGCTAGCTCCAAATCATGAACATGGTAGTTCTTCTCGTGGGGCTTCAACTGACGAGATGCATAAGCAATGACCCTACCCTCCTGCATCAACACACAACCAATGCCAACTCCTGAGGCATCACAATATACAGTATAAGGGTCTGAAGCTGACGGCAGTATCAAGACTGGTGTTATGGTTAGTGCTGTCTTGAGCTTCTGAAAGCTCTCATCGCACTCCTCGGACCATATGAAAGGAACACCCTTCTGAGTCTATCTAGTCAAGGGTGAAGCAATATATGAGAATCCCTGAACGAATCTATGATAATACCCTGCCAATCCCAAAAAACTACGGATCTCAGTAACTGAGGTCGGTTTGGGCCAACTCTGCACTGCCTCGACCTTCCTCGAATCTACCTGAATACCATCACGGGACACCACGTGCCCTAAGAATGCCACGGACTCAAGCCAGAACTCACATTTGGAGAACTTGGCATACAACTTCTCCTCTCTCAATCTCTGCAACACAATACTCAAGTGTCGAGCATGCTCCTCCTGGCTACGAGAGTAGACTAGTATGTCATCAATGAATACGATCACAAATGAATCGAGATAGGGCCTGAACACACTATTCATCAGATGCATAAATGCTGCTGGGGCATTGGTCAGCCCAAAAGACATCACAAGGAACTCATAGTGGCCATATCTGGTCCTGAATGCAGTCTTCATAATGTCGGACTCTCTAATCTTCAGCTGATGGTAGCCTGAACGAAGATCAATCTTCGAGAATACCCTAGCTCCCTGGAGCTGATCAAATAAATCATCAATACGAGGCAGAGGATACTTATTCTTCATTGTTACTTTGTTTAGCTGCCTATAGTCAATACACATCCTCATAGATCCGTCCTTCTTCTTAACAAACAGGACCGGTGCATCCCACGGTGACACACTCGGCCGAATGAACCCCTTATCTAGGAGTTCTTGGAGCTGCTCCTTCAATTCTTTCAGTTCAGTTGGTGCCATCCGATACGGAGGAATAGAAATAGGCTGAGTGCCTGGCACCAAGTCGATCCCAAAATCAATATCCTTGTCCGGCGGCATGCCCGCCAGGTCTGAGGGAAACACATCAGGAAAGTCTCGCACAAATAGAATCAATACTAGGAGTCTGGTCCTCGACCTCCCGCACAAATGCTAAATAAGAGAGACATCCCTTCCCAACCATTCGTTGGGCCTCGAGGAAAGATATTACCTTGCTAGGTACATACTGAGTCATGCCTCGCCACTCGATCCTCTAAATACTCAGCATAGCCAAGGTGACTGTCTTAGCATGACAGTCCAGAATTGCATGACATGGAGATAGCCAGTCCATGCCCAATATAACATCAAAATCAATCATGCTGAGAAGCAACAGGTCCACTCGGGTCTCCAGACCCCCAATAGTGAACAAACAGGACCGGTATACATGGTCCACAACAATAGTATCCCTACCGGGGTAGATACATACACTGGCAGCTCAAGAGACCCTCGGGTCATGCTTAAATGAGGAGCAAAATATGTAGACACATAAGAATAAGTAGAACCGGGATCAAACAATACTGAGGCATCTCTGTGGTAGACTGAAATAATACCTGTAATGACAGCATCAGAAGCAACGGCCTCAGATCGGCCCTGAAAAGCATAACATCTAGCCTGTCCGCCTGATCGGCCTCCCCCTCGAGAGCGACCCCTAGCTGTCTGACCCTCACCCCTAGCTGGCGGGGCGGGTGCTGAAGTAGAAGGACCGGATGACGAGGGCTGCCCCCTCTGCTGATAAGATCTGGAAACAAGACGGGGACACTCCCTACGGTGGTGCCCAAACTCTCCGCACTCGTAGCAACTCCCCGGTGCTGGGTACTGAGACTGATAAGGACCTCTGGCGCTGGAGTGGCCAGCTGATGAACTAGGCCGAGATGAACCCCGAGCGGATGGGGCCTGTGAAGAACTCTGAGCTGGCATGGCACTGAGAGCTGGCTGGCTCTGGTGCGAACCCTGATAATCCTCTGCGACGATCTGAGCAACCCAACTGCGACGATCTGAAAGGGCGACCTCGGCTCTGCTGACTCTAGCCTCTGGTCTGAGTGCCACTAGAACTAGCCGAACCTCGAGGACTCTTGGCCTCCCTCTCATCCCGCTCCCTGCGACGATCTGTCTCTATGTCGCGAGCAATATCCACGGCATCCTCAAATGTACGACTCAAAACCCTCTCCCGAGTCATCGGAATACGAATGGGATAAATGAGGCCGTCCACGAGAGCGTCCAATCCTCTCTCTGTCGGAATGAACCAACCACGGTGCATATATGGACAACTCTGTAAACCTGATCTTATACTCTGACACTGACATGTCCCCCCGACGGAGACCCTCAAACTGCCTACGCATCTCCTCTCTCTGAGATCGAGACACCCATTTATCCAAAAACATAGTGGAGAACTCCGGCCATGATAGTGGTGTCACCCTCCCGGCCTGCGGCGCTCATAAGCCTCCCACCAAGCGAAGACCGGTCCCTGGAAACTGAAAGGAAGTGAAAGATACCCCACCGGACTCCAAGATCCTCGCCGTACGAAGCATCCGACGGCACTTGTCCGAAAAACCTCGGGCATCCTCGCACGGAGCTCCTGTGAACCCTGGAGGAGATAACCTAGTGAATCTCTCGAGACGACGGCCGCTCATCGTCCGTCATGCCGGGACCCTGTCCCCCGAACCCGATCTCGCTCGGCTAAACCGGAACCACAGGCTGAACCGGGGAGCCTCGGTGTCCGTATGCCTCGCACCGCTGCGGCCTGCGGAGTGCGTACTACGGGGTCCGATGACCACCCACGATCCCTCGATGCACCTGCTGCGGTAGTAACCGAAACCGCCTCGTGCTAGGCCCGTGCGATGCTGCTAGCATCCGAGCCAGGGTCTCCCTGTAGACCCGGAATGACAATGGGCACAGGCTGGTGCTCGATCCGTGCTTCGTCGGCACCTCTCGCAATCGGGGCCGTGGGTCGGCTGGCACTCGCTCGAGCCGCCCTAACTCCGCCACGACCACGGCCGCGTCCCCGGCCCCTAGCAGGTGGTAGTGGTGGTCATCCTCCTCGACCGGATGCTCGAGTTCTCGCCATCTGCGAGAGAATATCAGTTCAAGTCAAAAGTAATCGCACAACAAGAATTCCAAGAATTGAAACTTTCCTAAAAGGTTTGCAGCCTCCCGAGGATAAGTACAAGCGTCCCCGTACCGATCCACGAGACTCTACTAAACCGGCTCATGACTCGCGATACCTGTTAACCTAGGCTCTGATACCAACTTGTCACGACCCAAACCCTGGTCGTGATGGCGCCCAACACAATGCTAGGCAAGCCCGACCATATTATCCCTTAAACCAGCCAGTTATTAATCAAATTAAACTTAAATATTAACTGATCATATCAGGTGATAAGCGAAATGTAAAAGCATACAAAATACGGTCCCAACCATATCGTGGTGTCACGAGACTGAGCCTCTACAGAATAACATCCTAATACAAACAAGTCTAGGCAAATAGGAAATCAACAAGATGATAAAAAGAAAGAGGTCAGGTACTGCGGACGTTGGCAGCTACCTCGAAGTCTCCACAGAATTGGGATAATAAAGCAGTTGCGATAGCTCAACTGCCCTCCTGAACCTGTATATCTGCACAAAAAGTGCGAGGGAGTGGGGTGAGTATATTTCAACTCAGTGAGTAACAATAATAAACAATAACTGAAAATAAGAACTCCTGTACTATCACTAAAAAAAAAAATTCAAAAATAAAATTGTTTTTGTATCGTTGTAATATCTGTGGATTTTTGTGTTAATTTCCTTATTATTTGTATCCTTTGTGTGTGCGGGTTTATTTATTTAAATTAGTAAAATACAAAAAATATATATATTATGTTTTGCATTTTTAGTGTTTAATATCAAAATCATGTGATTTACATCTAAGTGATATGTAATTATGTAGGATAATTGCAGTAAAAATTAATATATATATATATATATATATATATATATATATATACACACATCATGGAGTCTAGTTTTTAAGAATGAAGAGATTGGGCCAAAACCCAATTCCATACAGCAAGGCCCAAACCACTGGACCAGTCCGTCCCAACCCGTTACACCCCAAACGACGTCGTTCCGTTTTAAGGGAAGAGATCCAAGCCGTCGATCAGCGTTGATCCGATGGATCTCATGAATCGCTCCACTGTTCGATCCTGGCCGTTGGATTCTCATCATCCAACGGCCGAGATTAAAGCGTTAATTTTAAACCTACCAAAGAACCCCCACATACCCCCACACCCGTTCATTCCCTCCCATACCCATCTTCGTCTCTCCCAGAGACGATCAAACTCCGCCGTGCCTCCGCCGCCCTCCGCCTACCGGAAATCGCCTCGCGGCGGTTCCGATAGGCCAATCTCAACCAAATTAACACCGTGGAACCTCCTAGCCCCCCTCTATACGAATCCATCCCTCATTAACCTCGAATCACCACCAAACGTCTCGAATCTTCAATCGAAGATTCGAGTTAAAACCCAAACCACGCCAAACCACCCCAAATTCGTACCAGTGACTCCTCGCACCACCCTCACACCCCTACCAACCCTGGTTTCGTTCGAATCTAAACCAAAAGCCTCGAGCCCCAAAAACGGCTCCAAGAACCCTAGAAATCCAAAATTAGGGCCATGTTTAATTCGATGGGAGATTGAGGTCTAATAGACCTTAGTCTAGGTGTTCTCAATTGAGAACACCCCGATTAAGGTCCATTGGACCCCAAAATGGATGAATCCAGTTCAGCCAAAGGTCGGTTGTTGAGCCTTAACAGATAAGTGTTTCTTTTTCCTTCTATTCTTGCTTATATGGTGTGTTGTATTTAATGGAATGTTAGTTGATTTAGGTTGTTTTTTTCTTTTTTCTACTATATAATGTTTTCTTTCATTTCTGTTCTTCTTCTCGAGACCTTTCATTGGGTCACTCGTTTCTGTTTGATTGGTTAGTTGATTATTATCGAGAGTTTTATTTCAATCTGTTAAAATAATCTAGCTCATGTTAAGATTCCCTCTCAAAAACCACTGAAATCCTCGAGGCTGATTGTCATACCTTGATTAATTGGTTATTAGCTACCTATTGTAGTTCACATAATCGATTAATTAAGTGTCGTCAATTGATTCGCTTGAAAGAAACATGATAGTAGTTCATAGTCGTTTTCCAGTATATGTACCATTGTTAGTCTTATGTGTTAAACTATGATGAATTGAGCCTCTTGTGTTTAGTTTAGTTTGCTCATTTCTTGTCTTGTCCGTATGAAATTCATTAGGTTGTGATCTGTTGTTGCTTGATTCTGGATTAGGAGTTTGATTGGATACAGCTGGTAGGATTCCATTAATGTTAGTTGTTTAATAGCCTGCCCATAGGAGGGGCTAGTGGAACCTGCTGTACAGCAGGGTACCCCACTAGTCTCCTGCCATTAGCATTTTTAATGTTATAGTCCATACATGGACACTAAATAGTGGGGTTTTCAGGGAATAGGGATGGACAGATGGGAGTTTCTGATTCTTTTGGCTTTTAGGAGTTCCTTTAACTATAAGTATAAGGGACACACAGTAGGAGAAGGGGGGAGAGAGACAGAAATATTCCTACACAGACATTTACACACACATACAAAAGGGGCTTTTTAGAGAGGGAGAAGAGAGAACACTGGAGAGTATTCAGACAGAACAGAAACATTAGAGGCAGGGAGACTGGATTTTGGGAGAGCCTGTGATTAAGGAAAACAGTGAGAATAGAAGAGCAGCAGACATTGGAATGAGAGTTCTTTGAAGAAGAGCATTCTAGCATTGAAAATAGGCAAGAGGTAAAGAAGAAAAGGAAAACATTTCCTGTGATTGAGAGGGAAAGGAAACATAGATTCACATTGTAAAAGAGAGTGAATGAAGCTTTAAGAAGAATTAGCTTGAGAGATCCAAAAGAATCTTCGTGAGAGATCTTTTGAGAGTTAGTCTTGTTGAAATCAGTCTCTGAGATTAAAGCCTAGAACACATTGGGTCACATTGCTCCAGTAGGTACTTTTGAGTTAATTCAAGTGGCTAGGTGATTCTGATAACTACCAGCCCTCCTCTGGTTTGAGTTCAAGCTCCTTAGGGTCTGTTGGGTGTTGTTTATGGCTATTTGGTTCTTTGCAATTGCTTCTGATTTATCATTCGAAAGAGCATTCTGGAAGGAGTCGATCTTATTGTGTGTTTGAGACTGGTCTGGTGTTGTCTTGCTACTGCTGATGCCACTGTTGTTACTATCGCTGACGGTTCCTTTTTCTCCTATTGTTATCATCCAGGTACCCATTTTTCGTAAACCTTAAAGCTTATGGAGATAAATTGAAAGATATTCAAAGCCATGCTGTTGCAATCTTTTTTCTATTTCAGTTTTCTTATTTCCTTTTGTACATAAAGATGATGAATGCTGTATGGTCATTAGATGAAACTGATATTTAGTTCGAGTTGCAACTGTTATGAGGTCTGGATTGTTGAATTATGTTAGACCTGTTAGATTTTGGATACCATTTGGTTGATTTTAAATAAGAGGGAATAGGGCAGCAGTGACCAATTTTATCATGTGGAAATGTACAGTCAATAGCCAATGCATCTATTACTGCCTCATCACTCTCCAGCATAGTGTCCTGCATGACTTTGTGGTTTATTTCATAGTAAATTGGAATGATATGTTTGTAAAAGACCTTTATTTATTATGGGAGACCAATTAAATAGAAAACCATGAGTCGTGTTAGGATTGACCTTAAATAAATGAGGGGAGCCCCGCTAAATAAAGCATGAATCATGACGCCCTCGTAAAGGTATATTCATTTGTCACACCTCTTTTTACCGCACCCGCGAGGGTGCAAAGAGTTTTTCCAATTAAAGGACAATCGAGGCGGGAATTATTTAATTATTTCAGAGTCGCCACTTGGGAGATTTATGGTGTCCCAAGTCACCGGTTAAATCCCGAATCGAGGAAAAGAATGACTCTATTTAACGGTCCGCGAACCAGAAATCCGGATAAGGAATTCTATTAACCCGGGAGAAGGTATTAGGCATTCCCGAATTCCGTGGTTCTAGCACGGTCGCTCAACTGTCGTGTTTGGCTTATCTATCTGCTTTTTACAGTTATGTACTTAGTGAAAATTAATATCCCTTTACCGCATTTATTATTGATTATGATTTACGAAAGAGAAAGTTGCTTAAAAATATGCTTCCGAATCACGTCACATGAAATGCACCCGGATCCTCGACATATTCTTATTCAACATTTCGGGGTTTGGATTTGGGTCGCATGAAATGCACACCCGTATTTAAGAAGGTAGAACTAAAATACGCGCCCGGATCGATTACTTATTTACACTGTTGAGAAGGACGTGATATTCGCTAAGAAACGACACATCTCAAAATCTAAGTATTTTATATGTACATTTATGAAGGCCTTGCGATTTGTGTGACTATTGGGCGAGGCGCGCCTCTAGTTCAAATCTAAAGCGAACTACATCCCACTGTATTTTACTTAGGAGTTGATTCCAAATTATTTAAAACTTGCTACGAACCACACCACATGAAATGCGCCTGTGGTTCCTGACACGCTTTATTTGCTTTTGCCCGAAATTGGGGTCGGGTCACATGAAATGCACCCCCGACTCCTTTAATCTAATTATGTCATTCGGTTGAGTGAGTAGACGATTACGAATCCTAATTAGTAATCAACGAATTCTTTGCTGAAAGTGAATGTGCCTAAGTATTAATGACATTTTCCGCTTCTACCTTTTTAACGCAAATTGCTGTAACATATCATGGCTCTTGGCTTTTGCAGTTTATCTACACTAAATGAAACCATGTGTTGAATGTATTATATATGAAATCGAGATAGGATTATTAGCTTTGTGAATTCATTCCTAAGTGTAACCCCATAATCAACTTCGAAGGCGTAAGCCGAGACTAAATTAATTCTATAAGCACTAACATTGACCAACCAGAATTTATTATCTAATTAGGCAATAGCACAAAGCTTCTACCATTAACCGACCATTACCAAATATTTCGATGACATTCAGGGACACGAAATCCAAACAACTTGTATTTTTAGTGCAATTTCAGTTTTCAAACACATGAGTCTGGATGTATTTGACAATCAATTATTCATTACCAAATATTTCAATTACATGTAACAACTAATATCTGAAACAATCCGAAAGTCTATAGTTAGAAAGAAAAAAAAAACAGTCCAGCAACAAATCTAATGAGAAAATGCAGGTTCAGTAGAGTAAGTATATCAGAACAGTAAGTATATCAGAACAGCTTCATTTCATAGCCAAATCACTTGAGGTTACAAGGGTAGTGTACCTGGAAATCAACAAGTAAGAGACTAGAGATCAGTGGAGTTGATGATGCAAAGTAAACAGCAGGCCAACAGCAACAAGTGTCACAGCAACAACCAACCAGTAGACACTTAGTAAAGAAAACCAGTAGACTCTCAAGCCAAAACCAAACAGCAGCAATTCAAAACTCAAGCCAAGATAACAATCCAAGCAGACTCAGCAATCCAGTGGCAGTTATAGCCACAGTAGCACAGCGACAACAATAACAACACAAGAACAACAGCTACAACAACAGCACAAGAACAACAGCTACCAATGAACCAAGCAGCAACACTCAAACACAGCAGCAACAATCAATCAACACAGCAGGAGCATACAGCAAGAGACCAGCAACACCAACAATCAACACAGACAGCCACAACTATAGTCCAGCCACAACACAATAACCACACACGACCAATAATATACCAGCAGCAACACAAGAGCTACCACAACAAACAAGCAGGGAACCAGTGGTCTTTCTCACAAATAGCAATCAAACAGTCACCAAGACTTCAATGAGCAGTGGCTAGGATCTATGTGTGAATGACTATATGCTTTTCAATATTTCTCTATGTGTTTTCGAAATATCTTTGCTGTGTGTATGTCTGCCGGCCCTCCTCTCAGGTTTTTCTCTCTAGCTCTTACTGTTTTTCTTTCTCTAGGTACTCTCCAGTGTTCTCCCCTTTCTGTTTCAGCTTAATGCTACACTTATAGCTAACAACCCCAACCCCTCCTGAAGGCCTGCCCAATTAACTAACCCTTGCCCATTCTTTTCTCTGCCAAGCCATGCCCTGCCAGTCCCACTGCTCCCTCTGTTTCAGCACTAAGAATTGTCTAAGTATGGGCTTTAGAATTAATAACAGGAGACAGCTGGTGGTGCACTCTGCTGTACAGCAGGTTCCACCAGCAGTCTTAATGCCTTACCCCTTTCAATTGTACCATTCAAGCCTATATCAACAAACACTATATCCAAACATCCTCATTAACTCGGAATCCAGCATCGATACCAATCAGCTATAACCAATTCGAATTCCTAACTCGAAACATTACAATTCAACTTCAATTCGACAGAAGTTCAAACATGGAATTGATCGGTATTAACACTAATGTCCTACTGCTCTAAACAACATTTATAACTATTCGACGATATTCGTTTAATCGATTATAACACCTAGAATAATAACGGAGCTAGAAGCTCTCTTTAGCCCATATAAGCATATTAAATCACGAAGCAATAGCGATACCAATAACGAAAACGGAAAACCAAGTCCCATAATACATCAACTCCCATAGACCAAGGGTCAAGAGTCATGAGCCTCTACTGAACATGAGTGTGTAAAGGTTTACAAAATACCAAGTGCGGAAAGAAATGTCAATACAAAATAAAAAGACAGTGAGAAGGAATATCGGGTCCTGCGGACTCTGCGGCTACCTCGTATATCCCACGGATGTCGCCTCGCACAGCGCTATCGGATCACTGCTGGGAGGTACGTGGTCTGCGCACAAGGTGCGGGGAGTAAAATGAGTACTTGCCGGACTCGGTGGTAATAAACAAGGGTAAGACAGCGCGGATAAGAAATCCGCGATAAAACACTATGTAAAGCTATAATCGGCTACCCTGTCATAGATTCAATCTTGACTTGACTGTTTCAACAAGTATCAACAACATAGTATAAGAGCTAGCGGATGTAGCTAAATGCAATGCAATGCATGATATGACCGCTACGGCGTGTGGCCCGACTCCAATTTTGGGTACCCGTGCTCGCTGTGGGGGTTCGGACTCCGGAGGGGCTCCTACAGCCCAAGCACATCTCATAGAGATATCACTGCGGCGTGCGGTCCGATCCAACATATATCTTGCTGCGGCGTGCAGCCCGATCCACTACTAGTCAGCTAATATGCAGATACAGCCTCGCGAGGCTCAAAAGTAGTTTTTGAAAACTCTTTTATCATTTTTTTTAGTTAGAAAACAGTAATACCAAGTTCCAGAGATTGGAATTAGCATAATAACAAAAATAGCCGCGGACTAGTAGTAAACTAGCATGTCTATGTGATAAGACAATGATAACGATCCTCGCGGGATCCAATAACTGGCTCACGGCCCACATGTATACTCAACCGCCCAAGAAGGGGGTTTCTCGGCTCAAGAGTGGCCATTATCACAATATATATATATATATGCAACCATCCGAGAAGGAGGTTCGACGGCTCTAGAATAGCCAATAATACAATATCAACGGGTTGGACTAATATGTAGTCTCCAGTTCATGATCGACCCCGCACTCTCAAGAGTGTGCGTGTCTCGCCGCTATACAGCGTCACAAAGTGGTATACCGGGGTTTCGAACCCGCTGGTCATCACCCACATCTATTACTCACCTCAATACAGCGCGACGACTATTCCGCAATGCCCTTGCCACGAGAATCAAGCTCCGTACGTGTAGAATCTGATCAAATACGGTAAAAATACAACAATTTAGGCCAATGGGACGACACCCAATCAATACAACTCAATTTACATCAAAATTCCCAAAGTTGTCAAAACACGAGCCCCGGGCCCACATTCCGAAAATTTACGAAATTCACATTTCTGGAACCCTCGTCTCAATACGAGTCTAAGCATATCAATTTTACCAAAATCGGACTCCATTTGCCCGTTCAAAACCTTGATTTTCTAAAGTCCAAGACTAGGGCTAAATCCTCCATAATTACCCCAAATTCTTCCATTTTCATGATATAATTGCATGATATTATCAATAATAATCATAATACGAGTTCATAGTTGATTACCTGATGATTTCCCTTGATTTCCTCCTCAAAATCGCCCAAAATCGCCCTTAAGCCGAGACCCCCAAATGTTAAAATGTTTCGGAAATTTTTCTAACTTCTGATACACTTACTTACAGCGATTTTCGCTCCCGCGGAACATTTTCCGCTTCTATGCTTCCGTATCTGCGACCAAAGGGTCGCTACGCGGTTCCGGGCCTAGCCGGCCACTTCCGACTTCGCGAACCAAGGGTCGCTCAGCGGTCCCGCTTCGCGAAGAAGCTTCCGCACTCGCGGAAAAATCCGCCTCTGCGCGTCCTCGACCGACTCGCGGTATCGCCTGACGGAGAAACGTCCGCTCTCGCGGACCATGCCCCGATTGCCCTCGTCCGCTTTGCGATCATTGGGTCGCACCGGCGACCCCGCCTCGGCGGAAAGGCGTCCGCTTCGCGAAACACCCGCTCCTGCGCTCCCATATCCGCCTCTGCGGACTCGGCTCCTGCGACCAAAATTCCGCGGGAGCGAAAATGACAGAACCAGAACTCTTCAACCTGCAATTTCCTTGATTTTCTTCCGTTTAACCATCCGAAAACACCCGAGGCCCCGGGACCTCATCCAAACATACCAACACATCTTAATACCTTATTCGAACTTGCTCCAATCCTCGAAACACGTCTAATAACACCAAAACCCATAATTCGCATCAAATTCAAGCCTAAATTCCTTAAAACATTCCGAATTACACATTCGATCAAAAACCCGACCAAACGACGTCCGAATGACCTGAAATTTTGCGGGCACATCCAAAATCACCTAACGGAGCTACTGCAACTGTCGGAACTCCATTCCGACTCCGGATCAAAATCTCACCTACCGTTCGGATTTCGCCAAAATTCAACCTTAGCCAATTCAAGCCTATTTCTACACCGGGTCTCCAAATTCAATTCCGATCGCTCCCCTAAGTCACAATTCACCTCCCGGAACTATCCGAATCATCAGAATCCGATTCCGAGCCCTTTAACCAAATAGTCAACTCCGGGTTGACTTTCCTTATTCAAGTCTCCTTCAAAAAGGCTATATGCCTCATTTTCAATCCAAATCACTCCTAAATCACCCGATAGACCCTAACACTGATATAAAAGCATAAAACATGCAATTGCAACATGACGGAGTGGTAAATTCCCGTAACGACGGGTCGGGTCGTTACATTCTCCCCAACTTAAACAAACGCTCGTCCTCGAGCGTACTAGAGTGGTACTAGAAGCAACTCAATAGTTGAATGACCTTACCAAGCATATATTCGGGCGATCATACGTCACCCTATCTCACGCAAGTCCGAAAACACCATATAGTCAAAATTTCACAGCCCATCTGAACCATAAATCACATTGTACTTTCTGAAATCATATACCAATTGCTAATCCCATTCCTGTACTCAGGATACACTAGAATCCACTGCAATAAGCCATACTCACCACTCCGGGTGAGATCATATGATGTATCAAACAACCCAATCACTCGAGACGATAGTCTCTAATCACAACAACTTGCCACAATCACCAAATACTAGCTGAAAACCTCTTTCATTAGATAGAGTCTTATTCCAACACCTCCATATCCTGCCCACGGCAGCTGAAGCACGTGATATACCGAACCCATCTCTCGGGTTAACCATTCGTGAATTTATTTCCCTTTTTAAAACTCATACCACGATAGGTTTCGGAGCCAAACCTCGGTTTCTACCTTTCTAACAAGCTAAGACCCAATATGCTCGTATTCAATAATGACTCCAACGGCCATTTCGATTATAACACATCGCACTGGTGATAAGACACCTCAACACCAGCCTAAGCCACGACGAGCACAACATAGGCTCCAATAGAAACGTCTGCACACACTCGAATCATGACAGCTCAAATCATGACAACTGTCTCCAGCAAATAGAGCTGCAATTTAATCCCTCTATGCCATCATAACATAGAACTGAGATCGCGTCTCGCATTATAGAAATAGAGTACCCGAATCCTCCTCGAGAGGTCATAACATCACGTGGCCTTGCCACGATTCATGATTCTATCCAAACACTATTACTCATGAAGCACCTCAATTTACCAAGCTCAAAACGATCAGCCCCGCACATATTTAGTTTGAACCCAAGCAATCAACCTCACCCACGGTGAAACAATTAACGTATGCTATCAAATCCCGAAAGAACACAACCGATGTGCCATTCACCAAGCGATACTCAATACGGACTTTTCCTCAGAAGTCAGGAAGTATTGTATACCAGGTAGCAGATAACTAACTATATTTTCACAATATTTCGTTGCGGCGTGCAACCCGCTCCAATGACATACCCGTGGCGGCGTGCCACCCGATCCAGATACCATACATGTGGCAGCGTGCCACCCGATCCAAGTAACCCTCGTCAAATGAATACGCGTCGAGTCAAGTTGCTCATCATAATAAACATATATAGCCTCAAGTTTGGCCACATGAAACGCATCTGACAACGTTTCTCAATACTGGAACTGAATCAATGGTAGATACTTCTACACTAACATCCGCCACTAAGGTCCAACTGACAAAGCAATGCCTACCGGCCGTCCGCTGGTCCTGTGTACAACTACTCTGTTGGAGCATACTCTGATGTTCTCTGCTACGCAATTTGTGCCATTTTCCGACATAGCCCGTATCACATTAGTCTAGACGACCTGGCTTATGTCAACCAGTCAGCAATCAAGTATCATAATCCGAATTCGTTTTATCAAGTCAAGAGAGAGCCTCTAAGGCTTCCGATTTCCAATAATCACAAAACGGTGTCGATGCACACGATATACAACTACTGCATAGGCGGATTAACGAGAATTTCAAGTCTCCTACACATATATAACATATGAATCACTATGCATGATTCCGTATTTCACCGTACATATACATAACGCACATCAAGCGTCCATTCATACCACGACAGCCATTCAGAAATTTCATTATGCCATCAACGACTCAATTATTTTAGTCGATCCAACAAGAGAATACCACTCTACCACTGGATATTATCAGTTTACATTACTTTGTCCTTTTGGACCATATACCCTGCCAAATTACTAGAATAGCAGTACCATTTTCTTTAGTCACCAGAAAGGTCGATTCTGCTCAATAATTTTATTGACTTTCCATATATTATGAACTGATCTCAAAACCTAGAATATACCATTATCAACTTTCCATAACACATCGTGTATACCATATCACACTAAGACAACATGAAAATTCATATCCCTTTCCTCCGCCTCAACATTGGCGCACTCGACTAGTCAAGGACTTTCGTGATCCCATATAGAAGAAAACTCATTACACATTCCACGCTTCGCATATCGATAGGAATATACTCATCTTCAAACCATGATAAAACACATCACAAACTATTTCTTCCCATTCATTGCATAAGTTAAACTGCCAGGACTGAGTCCTTATACCCATATTATACTCATATCGGGTTACACGACTGCCAACACTCAAAAGCTTTATTGCACAATATCTGCAAGACTTCTTACTTCAACCACATACCAGGAATTAGTCGTATTCTTTATCATACCGCTTCGGTTTATTAACAAGTCATTCCATTTACCCAGTTTCCTTTCTGATTCATCTTTGATTTAATATTAGCCACTATTGTAGCACCATAACACATGAACTCATTCCACACGAGACTCGTACATAAGACCACACGGTCTGAGACATATAGGCCACTGAATACTCTCTCAATATTTCCAGAAGGATCACATCCTACAATACTTTATTTTGAAGAACCTCTTGCGATTTGAATTCGTTATCATTACCTTCCAATACGGATTACATAGAATCCCATCATTCACATAATATAACACAAGTACCGATCTCTTCTAACGAACCCACCATCTTTAGCCACATGCACAATTTTGAGACACCTGACTGTTACAAGTAAAATCTTGAACACCGTAAACAATTCTCGGGCGTCAGTCATCCTTATTCAGCTGTAATTCAACTGTCTTATTGAACAGAACCACTCGTGCCTTATTAGAACTCTGACACTGTAGATCATGATTACATACGGATACTATTAGCTATCACTCTTTTCTATACACCAAGCATTCCTTACCAACCTCAGTTCAAAATACCCTAGTATTTCTTCACATCTACGAAGCACCATAACCTTTATCAGAATTTTCCAACATACTTAGAGACAGAATCAACATAGCACACAATAGTGCAATCGGTTAATCAATAGCAACCTCCCCAACTTAGCTCGAAGCCATTCATCAAAGCACTTTCAACCACTCATATCAGTATTACTCAAGTGATGCCGAAATGTTAGTATGATATTAAACTCAAGTCATTTACAAGCTTCGGCGGAGATTCGAATCATCGGAAATATTAACTCTTTTGCAATTCTTGCATTCATTCACACACAACGGTTACGCCCCCTCTTTACGTGACAAAATCTTTTCTAAGTCCCGAATTTTTCAAAAATTCCGGCAGAGTTTCCTTTGTAAATTGGCCTATCCACCTGCCAGAGAATCACCAAACCATCCTAGATATACTTTCCACAACTTAACAAGATATCACAATGTATTTCAACAACATTAAATATCAATACTACACGAATTATATCATCACAATTTATACTTGAACCTGCGATGTATCTGCTCGAATCATAACACATATCAATACCTTTCAATTACACATGAGAATCAACCCACCTACCTCGCCTCAATTTAGCATTTCAGCACAATACCTTCCACCAGGATACACATAGCATAATCATTTTAGTCTTCCTGAGTTTAAACTTGTTCCACTACACCTAAGGCACTTTACCTTCCAATTACGAGATATGATAATTATTCACCATGCCCATAGCTCGGGGCTACACAACAGTTTAGATAAGAGTCGAACAATTAACAACTCATCCATTAGTAAACCTTCCATAATACTCTACAGATCGGCACAAGGCCCCAAACATGGCTACTAGCCCAAGTACATAGATATAAGCCCGAGTCTCAGTCACTTTACACAGTAATTTATCAATTGGGAAGGATCAAGTCCAATCCCCAGTCATAATACCACCACGCTTGTCACATGACGTATATTCCATCTCAGCACAGCACTGTATAGTGCAAAAATACGGGATTTCAAACCCTCAATACATTATCTATTGCCACCACTCAAAAAATCAGCACCTCAATGCTCAAGTCATAAACAAGGTCCAGCCTCAAGTCATCCTGACTGGCCCAACGTGAACTCACCGAGATTATATCTCGCCCCTCGTTCGGGGAAATCACAAGCCATAAGGCAATTACATTACTGAGCGCTCGATGCGTACACAGACGTGTGGAAGGAATTTCAAAAATTATATCTCAAGCTGAATCAAGTGCGCACGATAAGAATTCCAAGAAATGTGAAGTGTTTCCTAAAGGTTCGCAGCCTCCCGAGGATAAGTACGGGCGTCCCCGTACCGATCCACAAGACTCTACCAACCGACTCAAGACTCATGAGGCCTAGTAAACCTAGGCTCTGATACCAACTTGTCACGACCCCAAATCCGGTCGTGATGGCGCCCAGCACATTGCTAAGCCAGCCTGACCAATCAATATTAACAACGGAGCTAGAAGCTCTCTTTAACCCATCTAAGCATTTCAAAATATGAAACAATAGCGATACCAATAACGAAAACGGGAAAACCAAGTCCCATAATACATCAACTCCCATAGACCGAGGGTCAAGAGTCATGAGCCTCTACTGAACATGAGTGTATAAAGGTTTACAAGATACCAAGTGCGGAAAGAAATGTCAATACAAAATCAAAAGACAGTAGGAAGGAAATGTCGGGTCCTGCGGACTCTGCAGCTACCTCGAATATCCACAAACGTCGCCTCGCACAGCTACTGGATCACTGCTGAGAGGTACCTGGATCTGCACACAAGGTGCAGGGAGTAAAATGAGTACTGCCAGACTCAGTGGTAATAAACAAGGGTAAGACAGCGCAGATAAGAAATCCGCAATAAAGCACTATGTAAAGCTATAATCAGCTACCCTGTCATAGAATCAATATTCCCTGTACCTGTACCAACAAATACCAATAAATAGCATAACAGCTAGCAGATGTAGCTAAATGCAATGCAATGCATGATATGACCGCTACGGCGTGTAGCTCGACTCCAATTTTGGGTACCCGTGCTCACTGTGGGGGTTCAGACTCCGGAGGGGCTCCTACAGCCCAAGCACATCTCATAGAGATATTCCTGCGGCGTGCAGTCCGATCCAACATATATCTCGCTGCGGCGTGCAGCCCGATCCACTACTAGTCAGCTAATATGCAGATACAGCCTCGCAAGCTCAAAAGTAGTTTTTGAAAACTCTTTTATCATTTTTCAGTTAGAAAACAGTAATATCAAGTTCCAGAGATTGGAATTAGCATAATAACAAAAATAGCCGCGGACTAGTAGTAAACTAGCATGTCTATGTGATAAGACAATGATAACGATCCTCGCGGGATCCAATAACTGGCTCACGGCCCACATGTATACTCAACCGCCCAAGAAGGGGGTTCCTCGGCTCAAGAGTGGCCATTATCACAATATATATATATATATGCAACCATCCGAGAAGGAGGTTCGACGGCTCTAGAATAGCCAATAATACAATATCAACAGGTTGGACTAATATGTAGTCTCCGGTTCATGATCGACCCCGCACTCTCAAGAGTGTGCGTGTCTCGCCGCTATACAGCGTCACAAAGTGGTATACCGGGGTTTCGAACCCGCTGGTCATCACCCGCATCTATTACTCACCTCAATACAGTGCGATGACTATTCCGCAATGCTCTTGCCACGAGAATCAAGCTCCGCACGCGTAGAATCCTGATCAAATACAGTAAAAATACAACAATTTAGGCCAATGGGACGACACCCAATCAATACAACTCAATTTACATCAAAATTCCCAAAGTTGTCAAAACCCGAGCCCCGGGCCCACATTCCGAAAATTTACGAAATTCACATTTCTGGAACCTCGTCTCAATACGAGTCTAAGCATATCAATTTTACCAAAATCGGACTCCATTTGCCCGTTCAAAACCTTGATTTTCTAAAGTCCAAGACTAGGGCTAAATCCTCCATAATTACCCCAAATTCTTCCATTTTCATGATATAATTGCATGATATTATCAATAATAATCATAATACGAGTTCATAGTTGATTACCTGATGATTTCCCTTGATTTCCTCCTCAAAATCGCCCAAAATCGCCCTTAAGCCGAGACCCCCAAATGTTAAAATGTTTCTGAAATTTTTCTAACTTCTGATACACTTACTTACAGCGATTTTCGCTTCTGCGGAACATTTTCCGCTTCTATGCTTCCGTATCTGCGACCAAAGGGTCGCTTCTGCGGTTCCAGGCCTAGCCGGCCACTTCCGCTTCTGCGAACCAAGGGCCGCTTAAGCGGTCCCGCTTCTGCGAAGAAGCTTCCGCTTCTGCGGAAAAATCCGCCTCTGCGCGTCCTTGACCGCTTCTGCGGTATCGCCCAAGCGGAGAAACGTCCGCTTCCGCGGACCATGCCCCAATTGCCCTCGTCCGCTTCTGCGATCATTGGGTCGCACCAGCGACCCCGCTTCGGCGGAAAGGCGTCCGCTTCTGCGAAACACCCGCTCCTGCGCTCCCATATCCGCTTCTGCGGACTCGCTCCTGCGACCAAAATTCCGCAGGAGCGAAAATGACAGAACCAGACTCTTCAACCTGCAATTTCCATGATTTTCTTCCGTTTAACCATCCGAAAACACCCCGAGGCCCCGGGACCTCATCCAAACATACCAACACATCTTAATACCTTATTCGAACTTGCTCCAATCCTCAAAACATGTCTAATAACACCAAAACCCATAATTCACATCAAATTCAAGCCTAAATTCCTTAAAACATTCCGAATTACACATTCGATCAAAAACCCGACCAAACGACGTCCGAATGACCTGAAATTTTGCAGGCACATCCAAAATCACCTGACGGAGCTACTGTAACTGTCGGAATTCCATTCCGACTCCCGGATCAAAATCTCACCTACCGTTCGGATTTCGCCAAAATTCAACCTTAGCCAATTCAAGCCTATTTCTACATCGGGTCTCCAAATTCAATTCCGATCGCTCCCCTAAGTCACAATTCACCTCCCGGAACTAACCGAATCATCAGAATCCGATTCCGAGCCCTTTAACCAAATAGTCAACTCCGGGTTGACTTTCCTTATTCAAGTCTCCTTCAAAAAGGCTATATGCCTCATTTTCAATCCAAATCACTCCTAAATCACCCGATAGACCCTAACACTGATATAAAAGCATAAAACATGCAATTGCAACATGACGGAGTGGTAAATTCCCGTAACGACGGGTCGGGTCGTTACAACTGCTCTAAACAACATTTATAACTATTCGACGATATTCGTTTAATCGATTATAACACCTAGAATCGATAACACACAGTCGACTAGATAAAATTTCGATTCAACAGTATTTCGGACTCCACAATGCCTCGGCAAAGCACAGGTTAATATAGGAACATAGTTCGACTTTGATAATCGAATTGCATACGCGCACTCAATTACAAGTATCATCATACAATCAAATAGAAACAAGTTGGTCGACCAAATAAAGGGGTCTATTGGAGATGAAAACAGAAGAATAAAAGAAAAACACAAAGATAGAAATTCACACGATTAACAAATGAAATAAGAAAGGAGAAATACCGCGCAAGATGAATATCCGAACTCGAACGGACCCCGGACCCGTCTTCAACTCGAACTTGGACTTTTGAAGTCGAAAAGAACTTAATCGAAGTATTTTCAACCGAAAATACTCCGATTAAGGTCTATTAGACTCCGAATCTTTACTCAATCGGACGAATTTTAGCACTTGGGTTTTTAGGGTTCTTGTCCGGTTCTTTAAACTAATATTCGAGAAAATTGGGAATGATTTGAGATAAAATGAAGATGGATTCGACTAGAGGGGATCATGGTGGTCAAAGGGTGTTAGTTTGGTTGGATTTGGGGTGGTGGCCGCTGGGTTTTGGGTGGTGAATATGGTCGGCGGCGGCTAGGGTTTGGGGGAAGGGATTTTCGGCTGAGAGAAAGGGGGGGGGGTGTTTAGGCAAATGAAGGGGTAATGGGGTTCTTGGGGTTTTGGGTATTAAAATTTAAGGTTTAATCTTAGCCGTTGGATTATAAGAGTCCAATGGCTGAGATCAAAAGAGGAGGTGACGGGGCCGGTTCGGGTGTGGGGGAATGGGTCACGAATTAATGGGGCTTGGGATTGGGCCTTTTTGTTTTGGGCTCAATTTTAAATTCACACATGGCCCCAATCCGATTTCCTTCTCTTTTATTTGATTTTTTTCTTTTCTTTTATTTTCTTTTTAATTCCTAATTTATTAAAACCCAAAAACTCTAAACTACATTACGAAAATCAAATTAGTTTTATAAGAATACTAATTAAGCTCTTATTATAATTAAATTAAACTAAAAATCACACAATTGGGACATTAAATGCTAAAAATACAAAAATACATATTTTTTTTGTGATTTTCTATTTTTGTCAAATAAACTTGATTACTTTCAATCGTAAATTAAAACCTAAGAATGCAAACGCAATATATTTTTGTATTTTTCTTAATTTAAACAATCAAACATGCATACACAAAGAATACAAATAATAAGAAAATTAACACAAAAATCCACAGATATTACAACGATACAAAAACAATTTTATTTTGAATTTTTGGGAGTAAATCTCATGTAGGGCAAAAATCACGTGCTCACAGCTGCCCCTCTTTGAGCGGAAACATGAAGAGTTTTCGTGCAAAGATAAGTGAGCGGATACGAGCGATTTTTTGCCCGTTTGAGCACTCCGTATGGAGCATTTTTCGGAAAAGTTTGACCGAACCTTTGCTTCAGAAGGTCTCCTACATATCCGTGGCTAAAAGGGAATCAGGTCAATGTAGTTCGGGAAGTTTTGGTAGCTGGGACTACCGTGACTGCTGTGATCTTGCTGTTACTGTTGTTGCTGCGGCTATCACTGCTTACCGATCTCCTCATTACATCGTGCTAAAATAAAACAAGAAATTAGGCTAGCCTACGGATCACATGATCCTATCTATCTTCAACCTGCTTTTGCCACCTTGCTTTTTCTTTGTTGGCTTGATTGTTCCTTCTGATGTCTCTTCTCTTCTGCCAATTGTTATTTCGGCCTATCTTGATTGCCGAACTCCGACCGTTGGTCCATTCCTTATGGTCTCCGAACTATTCTCCTTCGAAGTCTGAATCTATCTTTCTGATCCTTGTTGCCTTCCTTCTGATTTTGAACTTGGATTCATGCTGGGGGGCTCCTGACTTCAACAACATCTTTTGAAAATAAATCGCCATTCCTCTCTTCAGGCGGGCTCCCGACTTCAACATCTTTTGAAAATAAATCGCCATTCCTCTCTTTAGGCGGGCTCCTGACTTCAATCATCAACTCGGAAAATTAAACGCCATTCCTCTCTTCAGGCGGGCTCCTGACTTCAACAACATCTTTTGAAAATAAATCGCCATTCCTCTCTTCAGGCGGGCTCCCGACTTCAACAACATCTTTTGAAAATAAATCGCCATTCCTCTCTTCAGGCGGGCTCCTGACTTCAATCATCAACTCCGAAAATTAAACGCCATTCCTCTCTTCAGGCGGGCTTCTGACTTTAACAACATCTTTTGAAAATAAACGCCATTCCTCTCTTCAGGCGGGCTCCTGACTTCAATCATCAACTTTTGAAAATAAATCGCCATTCCTCTCTTCGGGCGGGCTCCCGACTTCAACAACATCTTTTGAAAATAAACGCCATTCCTCTCTTCAGGCGGGCTCCTGACTTCAACAACATCTTTTGAAAATAAATCGCCATTCCTCTCTTCAGGCGGGCTCCTGACTTCAACATCAACTTATAAAATAAATCGCCATTCCTCTCTTCAGGCGGGCTCCTGACTTCAACAACATCTTTTGAAAATAAATCACCATTCCTCTCTTCAGGCGGGCTCCTGACTTCAACAACATCTTTTGAAAATAAATCGCCATTCCTCTCTTCAGGCGGGCTCCTGACTTCAACAACATCTTTTGAAAATAAATCGCCATTCCTCTCTTCAGGCGGGCTCCTGACTTCAATCATCAACTCTGGAAATTAAACGCCATTCCTCTCTTCAGGCGGGCTCCTGATTTCAACATCATCTTTTGAAAATAAATCGCCATTCCTCTCTTCAGGCGGGCTCCCTGACTTCAATCATCAACTCTGAAAATTAAACGCCATTCCTCTCTTCAGGCGGGCTCCTGACTTCAACAACATCTTTTGAAAATAAATCGCCATTCCTCTCTCCAGGCGGGCTCCTGACTTCAACAACATCTTTTGAAAAATAAAACGCCATTCCTCTCTTCAGGCGGGCTCCTGACTTCAATCATCGACTCTGAAAATTAAACGCCATTCCTCTCTTCTTGTATCATTTTATTCTTGTTGCATCGACTCTTGAGCCATCATTTCTCCTAAATCACCTTGTTTCGAAACTGCTTTCCTCCTGGGTCGTGTTGCTTTCCCTCCTGACTGCTGGGGATATCTTTAGAACTGTTTACTTGCCTGCTGAGGATAATGATGCTGGGAAAATTTTCCTTTATCCCCTCATTTCCTTTGGCTCATGCGCTTGAATTTGCGTTGGGAACTCTTGTTGTAACTCTCTGCTTTATGTTGGGTTACTGGTTTCAAGACCTGCAATGTAAAGACTGAAGACTTGCCTTTTGTTATACAGGTAGGCGCATGCTTTTAGTAGCAACTTTTGAATTAAAAATGCATTCTGGCGATAATTTATGAAATATGCAAAGGACAATGTAAAATAAAACAAACATAAAATATCCTATTCGAGGGCGGATAGTCCCATCGTATTCTATTCGAGGGCGAATACTCCCATTGTATCCTATTCGAGGGCGAATACTCCCATTGTATCCTATTCGAGGGCGAATACTCCCATGATATCAAAAAGTGAACAAACCTGAGATATCCTGTTCGAAGGTGGACAAACCCGAAACATCCTATTTGAAGGTGGACAAACCTGATACATCATCTTGAATTGCTTTCCTCGTTTCTCCGAGAAAATTTTCAACAACGGCAGAAAATTTTCTGCCCCAGTATTGGTGTTCTTCCTTGTGGCATGACTTTCTGCTATCAATAGCACTTTCTTTCCCTGTTTCAAATCATAGAAAAATTGTTAGTTCAAAACATTGTGAGCGGTTGTGCCGCTCCTGTGGGGTGGTTTTTCCTTTTCCCATTTTCCTCGCTCGGGATTCCCAAAACTTGTTGGGGAATGATTTCATTTTTTGGAGATGATATTCCTGCTGGGGATGGTTTTTTCCATTTATCCCTTCCCCGTTCTGTGTTTCTCAACTTGCTGGGGGTTATTTTGTTGAAGATGAGATTTCCTTTCTTCCTTTACCACTCTGTGTTGTCCGACCACCTCGGAACTTGTTGAAGATAACACTGCCGGTGGATTTTCATTTCCTCAAAATTGGTGTTTCACTCTTCTTGAAGACCATTTCCCTTAAGACTTTCCTTCTTCCCCAAGTGGGTATTGACTTCCAGAAAATTTTCAAACTGAAAAGAAAATTTTCTGCCCCAGTTTAATAATCTTCTTCGCACTCTACTTCTCTGCCGTCAATGGCATTTCCTTGCTTTGCATAATAATTGGAAAGTTGGTGGCAAGTTTTGAAGTCATTTCTCACTTGTTCTGACTAGACAGACTTTGATGGGGAATTTTTGATAAAAATGAGAAAGATAAAAAGAAACAAAATAGAAGACAAAGGAAAAAAGAAAATGACTCTCTAGCAAGAAATATCTATAAAAACTTATCAAACGCGAATACCAACTCTACTGGTCATGACATGCACATATGGCCTATCCTTCGTCGTTAATTGCCTTTCACGATTTCTGTCTCGTGATTTCCATCCGATTATCACATTTATTCGACTTGTAGTGCCCGAAGGGTTTTCACTTTCAAGCCTCTCTCATTTTGATTTTCTCTCAGCTTTCGTCGTCTTATGGTGCCTGCGAAGGTTTTCACCGGTAAGACTCTCTCATTTGTATCACTTTTAGCTGGGGATTGGGGTGTCACCGCCAAGACTCTCTCGTATTTCCTTTCTGCTGAGAATCAGCGTCTTTTCTGTTGAGAATCAGCGTGTTATATTATGATAGGACTCTATCCCTCGCTTGACGCGACATCTTTTGAAGACTGATCGGAAGGTCTTTCTTTGGACCGTAATGTGGGATTTGGATAGGGCTAGAAAGAAAGGGTATTGAAGGCTCAAAACAAAATCAATTTTGGGTTCAAAATTTACAACCTTCGGACCCAAATTTATTTACAATAAACACAATTTTTCTTTGCCCCAGTTTTTTTTTTTTTTTTTTTTTTTTTTTTTTTTTTTTTTTTTTTTTTTTTTTTTTTTTTTTTTTTTTTGTGAAGCGCCTACGTATCCTCTTTAAGGAATCAAGTCAAACGTAGTTCCCAATTCCCTTTTTCAAGTTTCTTTTTTTTCACACATTTTTCTTTTTCTTTTCTTTATCTCTTTTTGTTATTTTTTTCTTTATTTTTCTTTAGCCATTTCTTCTCTTACCTTTCAAACTTGTGTTTCTAGTCTTTGCAACTAATTCCGAAGGAGGGGTATGAAAGAATTTAAATTCAGGCTCAAAGGGTTGACGATGGATAAAGTGTTTGGATAGCAGAACAAAATGCCTTCGTCATTCCAATATTCAAAACATGCCAAGCGTAAACAACACAATTAATATTCATCATATCTTTAAAGCACTGTTGGGCAACACTCTCATTTTCATTATTGTGAATGACCCCACGTCGATTTGGCCAGTCTTGCCTTTAACTGTTTCCTTTTTAGTTGCCCCGGTTTCACATGACTCGGGATCCAAATAATCTCAAATTGTTTTTATTTCCTTTAAATGACCCGATCATCTTCCAATTGCTTCATGATTAACTTTTAGAATTAAGCCACAATTATGTGTGCGCATGTCATGTCACTAGATTCGGCGTTTGAGCACAAGACAAATCTAAAGGGTAAAAAGAACTAAACAGATAAAATGACCGGAAGTAACAAAAGACCGAAAGCTTCATTAAACTAATAACGAAATGGTTCAATGACAAAACAAACTGAACAAACTAGAGTGCAGCCCTGAAACAAAACTGGGCAAAACCAAAGCAAACTGCTAGGACAAAAGGGTTTGACCACAAGAAAACCCTGAAAATAACTCGGACAACAGAAATGACGACAAAATGAACCACCAAAGCTCCATCTAGCTGACCAAGAGACGGAGTGTCTTCCCAATTACCAAGCACAATATTTTAGCCACTAAGTTCTGCATCAATATTGCTGAGGCTTCCATCTGCTTCAACATTTTTAGCTTCAGTCAATATACCCCTCAGAGGATTCGTGTGCTCCCTGTCATCGTCATTGATCACAATCAACCACCCTTTTTGAATCATTCTTTCTATTTCCTTTTTCAAGGTACGACAACTCTCGATATCGTGCCCTCTGACATTGGAATGGTATGCACATCGTGCAGTAGGATCGAAGCTTCTGGCACGTGGATCGGGAGTATATCCGGGGAGCAGTGTAATCAGGCCGACATGTTTTAACTTTTTAAACAGGCTTGCATAGGACTCTCCGATAGGGGTGAGCGCCTTTTCTCGCTTCAGCAACCTCTCCTCCCTAAACGCCTTATTTGGCCTGAAACCTGACCCGGGGGGTTTCCGGTATGTTCGTGGGGGTTGGTAGGCCTTTTGTGGAGCTGAGTACCTGGCAGGTGAAATACGATTTTGGTTGTCCCGGGGAGAGTAGTGGTGTTGGGGACGGGAGTAGCATTGTGAAAACATAGCTGGGGGACGAGTAATTGAGCTACTCGAGTGGCCGGAAAAATTGTGATAGGCGGGTATATATGGAGGGTGTGGGGGATCCTCCGGCATCGGGTTCATTGTACGGGTAAGGACAGAGTCCAGGAAGCTAGGTGGTGGCGGAGGTGGTGCTTTTCCATCCATCCACGCCCGATACATATCAGCCACATGTTGTCTCAATATCTTGACTTCTTCTACTAACCCGTGGTTCCGTTCAACCAGCTGTTGTCGGGTATCGGTATCAACCCACTCGGTCTTGAGATTATCTGCCATTGTCCTTTGTCTTATAGGGAAGAGTTATTTTAGAACCACAACCAACCAACTTTCTGAAAATGGACACAACAAAACGAAGCCAGCATGTCAGCATTAAGGTATCCCGCTTATTGATCATTCTTCTTTTTTTTTCTATCTTTCTTTTCTTTTTCCCTTTTTGTGGTTTTTTCATTTTTCCTCTTTTTTTCTTTTGTAGTTTTTTTTCATTTTTTTTTTGGTTATGGAAATGGTCGAATCCTATGTGGATTGCCTACGTATCATGACCCCGCACGAATCAGACCGAGCGTAGTTCTTGCAAATTAATGCAAGAAATAAAGAAATGTGTATTTGATATTTTTTTTGAATAAAAATTTTAGAAACCGACTCCAACTACAAACTTGTGTAGGAGATTTCTACAAGAAAAGAATATTTTTTGGTGTCAATTATGCCTATTTCTACAAAATCAGCCACATAATGGCTTAATTGACAAAATGACTATTTTTTGCAGAATTTATTTAAGAAAGATAAACTTGAAAATTTTTCATCCTGCGGCTCATGGTGGCATCGTTCGGCATTGCCATAAACCAACACAAGACTAAGAAGTTTTTAATATCAATTGACTATTTTTTACAAAATTGGCCATATAATGGCTTAATGGACAAAATGACTATTTTTTGCGAAATTTAATAAAAAAAAGAAAGATAAACTTAATTTTTTTTTTTTTTTTTATCCCGTGGCTCATGGGGCATCGTTCGGCATCACCATAAACCAACGCAAAACTATATTTTCCATAAAATGGCCACGTAATGGCTTATTTAGACAAAGTGGCTATTTTTACAAAATTTTATTTCAGAAGACGCAAAATCAAAAATTGTTATCCTGAGGGCCTATGGGGCATCGTTCGGCATCGCCATAGGCCAACAAAAGATTGAGAATTTTTGATGTCAATTGTGACTATTTTTTTTTTTTTTTTACAAATTGGCCATGTAATGGCTTATTTAGAGAAGGTGGCTCTTTCGGCAAAACTTTATTTCAAAATTTTTATCATGGGGCCTGTGGGGCATCGTTCAGCACCGACACAGTCCAATACAAGACTGAAGAAGTTCAAATGCCAAAAGTGGCTATTTATGCAAAGACCGGCCATGTAATGGCTTATTTGATAAAGTGGTTATTTTTTGTAAAGTTGAGTGATGACTCAAAACTTGATTTTTGCGGATACAACCTTTCAACATTTTCGCGAAGGAACATTTCAAGGTGGTGTCCAAAATTATTTACAAACGACTCGAAGTGGCTATTCTTGCAAAAACAGCCTTCCGGCGTCTTTTGAGGGACATTCGGCTTATTTTAAGCAAGAACAGCATCACTCGACTTATTTATAACAAAAATAAAAAATTTGACATTTTTTGGTTATTTTTTGCAAAAGGGGTGTGAACCCGGACTTGATTTTGCGGCTACGGCCTTGCAACATTTCCACAAGGAGTATTTCAAGGCTGTGCTCGCAAATTATTAAAAATAATTCAAAGTGGCTATTTTTTGCAAAAACAGCCTTCCGGCGTCCTTTCGGAACATTCGGCTATTTTCAAAAACAAGCGTCACTTCGATTTATTGACAAAATTAAACACACATTTTTTTTGATTTTTTAAAGGGGTGGTTGAACCCGATGAGGGTTGCCTACGTATCTCACCTAGTGGTGAGAATCAAACCTGCGTAGTTCGGTCAGATTATTTGACCAATTACTTCAACAAAATTGTTCTACCTATTTTTCGAATTTTCTTCTCACACAATTCGTCAATATTTTGATATCTACAATTTCTCTCTTTTTGTTTTTCAGGAATTTAGCCAATAATAATCTAAAACAAATAAATGCAACATATAACATGCTCGGTCTTTAATTTTCCGGTTCACTTGTCTTAGACGGACCCAACCCCTGTGTTGAGTCCCCTAAGTCAGATATGATGCAAATAAACGTCCTAAATCTAGGTTGAATATCGTGATTTTTCATTGGTACTAGACTGTGTACCCGAGCGGACAACTCGAATCGAGGAGGGGGCTACGTACCGGGGACCCGCGGGATCGTCCGGCTTTGTAACTTGTCCGGCCTCTCTTTCTTATTTTTGGTATTGACACTAACAGAAAGGGGAGTCTCAACCAGTAAGCACATCCCCGGGGGTAGGAAGAGACGGGTTTTCGACACAATTTTATATACAGTTTACGCAATATAAAAGCGGTAAACATATAGCAGTTTGTATATACAGTGCAACTAATATCAAAGCGGTAGACATGTAGCGCATTAATCAAACATGTAATAAAATCAGATATAGACAAAACAACAATTTAAACGAGCTCGAATTCTTAGACCCCGAACCGAAGTTCAGAGGTTATGTCCCCAGCAGAGTCGCCAGAGCTGTCACACCTCTTTTTTACCGCACCCGCGAGGGTGCAAAGAGTTTTTCCAATTAAAGGACAATCGAGGCGGGAATTATTTAATTATTTCAGAGTCGCCACTTGGGAGATTTATGGTGTCCCAAGTCACCGGTTAAATCCCGAATCGAGGAAAAGAATGACTCTATTTAACAGTCCGCGAACCAGAAATCCGGATAAGGAATTCTATTAACCCGGAGAAGGTATTAGGCATTCCCGAATTCCGTGGTTCTAGCACGGTCGCTCAACTGTCGTGTTTGGCTTATCTATCCTGCTTTTTACAGTTATGTACTTAGTGCAAATTAATATCCCTTTACCGCATTTATTATTGATTATGATTTACGAAAGAGAAAGTTGCTTAAAAATATGCTTCCGAATCACGTCACATGAAATGCACCCGGATCCTCGACATATTCTTATTCAACATTTCGGGGTTTGGATTTGGGTCGCATGAAATGAACACCCGTATTTAAGAAGGTAGAACTAAAATACGCGCCCGGATCGATTACTTATTTACACTGTTGAGAAGGACGTGATATTCGCTAAGAAACGACACATCTCAAAATCTAAGTATTTTATATGTACATTTATGAAGGCCTTGCGATTTGTGTGACTATTGGGCGAGGCGCGCCTCTAGTTCAAATCTAAAGCGAACTACATCCCACTGTGTTTTACTTAGGAGTTGATTCCAAATTATTTAAAACTTGCTACGAACCACACCACATGAAATGCGCTTGTGGTTCCTGACACGCTTTATTTACTCTTGCCCGAAATTGGGGTCGGGTCACATGAAATGCACCCCCGATTCCTTTAATCTAATTATGTCATTCAGTTGAGTGAGTAGACGATTACGAATCCTAATTAGTAATCAACGAATTCTTTGCTGAAAGTGAATGTGCCTAAGTATTAATGACATTTTCCGCTTCTACCTTTTTAACGCAAATTGCTGTAACATATCATGGCTCTTGGCTTTTGCAGTTTATCTACACTAAATGAAACCATGTGTTGAATGTATTATATATGAAATCGAGATAGGATTATTAGCTTTGTGAATTCATTCCTAAGTGTAACCCCATAATCAACTTCGAAGGCGTAAGCCGAGACTAAATTAATTCTATAAGCACTAACATTGACCAACCAGAATTTATTATCTAATTAGGCAATAGCACAAAGCTTCTACCATTAACCGACCATTACCAAATATTTCGATGACATTCAGGGACACGAAATCCAAACAACTTGTATTTTTAGTGCAATTTCAGTTTTCAAACACATGAGTCTGGATGTATTTGACAATCAATTATTCATTACCAAATATTTCAATTACATGTAACAACTAATATCTGAAACAATCCGAAAGTCTATAGTTAGAAAGAAAAAAAAAACAGTCCAGCAACAAATCTAATGAGAAAATGCAGGTTCAGTAGAGTAAGTATATCAGAACAGTAAGTATATCAGAACAGCTTCATTTCATAGCCAAATCACTTGAGGTTACAAGGGTAGTGTACCTGGAAATCAACAAATAAGAGACTAGAGATCAGTGGAGTTGATGATGCAAAGTAAACAGCAGGCCAACAGCAACAAGTGTCACAGCAACAACCAACCAGTAGACACTTAGTAAAGAAAACCAGTAGACTCTCAGCCAAAAACCAAACAGCAACAATTCAAAACTCAAGCCAAGATAACAATCCAAGCAGACTCAGCAATCCAGTGGCAGTTATAGCCACAGTAGCACAGCGACAACAATAACAACACAAGAACAACAGCTACAACAACAGCACAAGAACAACAGCTACCAATGAACCAAGCAGCAACACTCAAACACAGCAGCAACAATCAATCAACACAGCAGGAGCATACAGCAAGAGACCAGCAACACCAACAATCAACACAGACAGCCACAACTATAGTCCAGCCACAACACAATAACCACACACGACCAATAATATACCAGCAGCAACACAAGAGCTACCACAACAAACAAGCAGGGAACCAGTGGTCTTTCTCACAAACAACAATCAAACAGCCACCAAGACTTCAATGAGCAGTGGCTAGGATCTATGTGTGAATGACTATATGCTTTTCAATATTTCTCTATGTGTTTTCGAAATGTCTTTGCTGTGTGTATGTCTGCCGGCCCTCCTCTCAGGTTTTTCTCTCTAGCTCTTACTGTTTTTCTTTCTCCAGGTACTCTCCAGTGTTCTCCCCTTTCTGTTTCAGCTTAATGCTACACTTATAGCTAACAACCCCAACCCCTCCTGAAGGCCTGCCCAATTAACTAACCCTTGCCCATTCTTTTCTCTGCCAAGCCATGCCCTGCCAGTCCCACTGCTCCCTCTGTTTCAGCACTAAGAATTGTCTAAGTATGGGCTTTAGAATTAATAACAGGAGACAGCTGGTGGTGCACTCTGCTGTACAGCAGGTTCCACCAGCAGTCTTAATGCCTTACCCCTTTCAATTGTACCATTCAAGCCTATATCAACAAACACTATATCCAAACATCCTCATTAACTCAGAATCCGGCATCGATACCAATCAGCTATAACCAATTCGAATTCCTAATTCGAAACATTACAATTCAACTTCAATTCGACGGAAGTTCAAACATGGAATTGATCTGTATTAACACTAATGTCCTACTGCTCTAAACAACATTTATAACTATTCGACGATATTCGTTTAATCGATTATAACACCTAGAATCGATAACACACAGTCGACTAGATAAAATTTTGATTCAACAGTGTTTCGGACTCCACAGTGCCTCGGCAGAGCACGAGTTAATATAGGAACATGGTTCGACTTTGATAATCGAATTGCATACGCGCACTCAATTACAAGTATCATCATACAATCAAATAGAAACAAGTTGGTCGACCAAATAAAGGGGTCTATTGGAGATGAAAACAGAAGAATAAAAGAAAAACACAAAGATAGAAATTCACACGATTAACAAATGAAATAAGAAAGGAGAAATACCGCGCAAGATGAATATCCGAACTCGAACGGACCCCGGACCCGTCTTCAACTCGAACTTGGACTTTTAAAGTCGAAAAGAACTTAATCGAAGTATTTTCAACCGAAAATACTCCGATTAAGGTCTATTACACTCCGAATCTTTACTCAATCGGACGAATTTTAGCACTTGGGTTTTTAGGGTTCTTGTCCGGTTCTTTAAACTAATATTCGAGAAAATTGGGAATGATTTGAGATAAAATGAAGATGGATTCGACTAGAGGGGATCATGGTGGTCAAAGGGTGTTAGTTTGGTTGGATTTGGGGTGGTGGCCGCTGGGTTTTGGGCGGTGAATATGGTCGGCGGCGGCTAGGGTTTGGGGGAAGGGATTTCGGCTGAGAGAAAAGGGGGGGGTGTTTAGGCAAATGAAGGGGTAATGGGGTTCTTGGGGTTTTGGGTATTAAAATTTAAGGTTTAATCTTAGCCGTTGGATTATAAGAGTCCAACGGCTGAGATCAAAAGAGGAGGTGACGGGGCCGGTTCGGGTGTGGGGGAATGGGTCACGAATTAATGGGGCTTGGGATTGGGCCTTTTTGTTTTGGGCTCAATTTTAAATTCACACATGGCCCCAATCCGATTTCCTTCTCTTTTATTTGATTTTTTTCTTTTCTTTTATTTTCTTTTTAATTCCTAATTTATTAAAACCCAAAAACTCTAAACTATATTACGAAAATCAAATTAGTTTTATAAGAATACTAATTAAGCTCTTATTATAATTAAATTAAACTAAAAATCACACAATTGGGACATTAAATGCTAAAAATACAAAAATACATATTTTTTTTTGTGATTTTCTATTTTTGTCAAATAAACTTGATTACTTTCAATCGTAAATTAAAACCTAAGAATGCAAACGCAATATATTTTTGTATTTTTCTTAATTTAAACAGTCAAACATGCATACACAAAGGGTACAAATAATAAGAAAATTAACACAAAAATCCAGAGATATTACAACGATACAAAACAAATTTTATTTTGAATTTTTAGGGAGTAAATCTCATGTAGGGCAAAAATCACGTGCTCACATATTCAAATGACCAGAATTTTGGAACGAGCCGTGTAACTGATTTTATGGTCCTTCACAAAAATAGTAGTATGCTAGTCACTTTAAGTGCGGGTTTAACTTTTTTACTTTCTTGAAACGGGTGTGCATTTCATGTGACCCGACTCCAATTTTGAACAAGGTTAAATAAAGCGCGTCAGAAACCACAAGCGCATTTCATGTAGTGTGGCTCGTAACACGTTTTAAATAATCTTGAATCAACTCTTAAATAAATATAGCGGGACGTGTAGTTCGCTCCAAGTTAGAATTAGAGGTGTGCCTCGCCTAACCCGCGATACAAATCGCGGGGCTCTCATAAATGTACATATAAATACTTAGATTTCGAGATGCGCTGTTTCTTAGCAAATATCATGGCCTTTTCAAAAGTGTAAATAAGTAATAGCTCTAGGCGCGTATTTTAATCCTACCTTCTTAGATATGGGTGTGCATTTCATGCGACCCAAATCCAAATCCCAAAGTGTTGAATAAGAATGCGTCGAGGATCCGGGTGCATTTCATGTGACGTGATTCGAAACATATTTTTAGGCAACCTTCTTTTTTCGTAAATCATAATAATAATAAAAGCGGTAAAGGGATATTAATTGGCACTAAGTGTATAACTGTAAAAAATCAGATAAATAAGCCGAACACGACAGTTGAGCGACCGTGCTAGAACCACGGAATTCGGGAATGCCTAATACCTTCTCCCGGGTTAATAGAATTCCTTATCCGGATTTCTGGTTCGCGGTCTGTTAAATAGAGTCATTCTTTTCCTCGATTCGGGATTTAACCGGTGACTTGGGACACCATAAATCTCCCAAGTGGCGACTCTGAATTAAATAAATTAATCCCGTCTCGATTGTCCTTTAATTGGAAAAACTCCTCGCGCCTCGCGGGTGCGTAAAAAGGAGGTGTGACAGCTCTGGCGACTCTGCTGGGGACAATGACCTCTGAACTTCCGTTCAGGGTCTAAGAATTCGAGCTTGGAATAATTGTTGTATTTGGCTTATTTATTATCTGATTTTATTATATGTTTGTATTAATGTGCAAAATGATATTTTTATCGCTTTGATTTTTTTTTATTTTTTTTTTGAACTATACATATAAATTGTGCCGAAACCAATCTCCTCTCTAAGTCTTCTAAATCATGAAGAAGGGTGCACCTCGTGTGACTTCTTTTCTGTGTAGTGTCTAATTCCCATTTTAGAACGAGGTTTGGATAAGTTGCAAAACCGGTGAAGCTTCTGTATTCCCGGGTTGCTGCCTCCTCCTCAGCTCGAGCTGTCTGCTCGGGTAAGCCAGGTCTAGAACAATAAACCCGGGTTTTTGAACCTAGAATAACAAAGCTTCATGTCGGATCCCTAGTAGGAACGTTTATTTGCATCATGTTGCATTTGACTTAGGGGACTCAACACAGGGGTTGGGTCCGTCTAGGACAGGTGACCTGAAATAAAAAGACCATCCTGCTGCATCCTGTTTGTTTTATGCATATATTTGCTTCAGACTTGCAGGCTAACCGTTTTTTTATATTGAGGAAAATGAAAAAAAAATAGTCTCAAAATAGTTTGTTTTTTTTTACTTAAAAAGAAAAAAAAACGTTTGTTGTAAAATAAAAAATATGTGATTTCAAAGTAGTTTGTTTTGTTTTACTTAAAAAAAAAAAAAAAAAATTGTTTAAAACTTAAAAAAAAAGAAAAATGTGTGAAAAATAATAAATAGTTTGTTTCCTTTAAAGATGTAGTTTGTTTGACCGAACTACGCAGGTTTGATTCTCACCACTAGGTGAGATACGTAGGCAACCCCCATCGGGTTCAACCACCCCTTTTCGAAAAAATCAAAAAATGTGTGTGTTTAATTTTGTCAATAAATCGAAGTGACGCTGTTTTTGAAAATAGCCGAATGTTCCGAAAGGACACCGGAAGGTTGTTTTTTGCAAAAATAGCCACTTTGAATCATTTTTAATAATTTGCGGGCACAACCTTGAAATATTCCTTGTGGAAATATTGCATGGCCATAGCCGCAAAATCAAGTCCGGGTTCCACCCTTTTTGCAAAAATAACCAAAAATGTCAAAATTTTTATTTTTGTTATAAATAAGTCGGGTAATGCTTCTTGCTTAAAATAAGCCGAATGTCTCTTAAAAGGACGTCGGAAGGCCGTTTTTGCAAAAATAGCCACTTTGAGTCATTTGTAAATAATTTTGGACACAGCCTGGAAATATTCCCTCGCGGAAATGCGAAAGGATGTATCCGCAAAAATCAAGTTTTGAGTCATCACTCAACTTCACAAAAATAACCACTTTATCAAATAAGCCATTATATGGTCGGAGTTTTGCTGAAATAGCCACATTTTTGCATTTTAACTTCCTCAGTCTTGTGTTGGCCTGTGTCGGTGCTGAACGATGCCCCATAGGCCCCAAGATAAAATTTTGAATTTGCATCTTCTTAAATAAAATTTTGCAAAAAGAGCCACTTTGCCTAAATAAGCCATTACATGGCCAATTTATGAAAAATAGTCTTGTGTTGGTTTATGGTGATGCTGAACGATGCCCCATGAGCCACAAGATAAAAAAAAAATTTCAAGTTTATCTTTCTTAAATAAATTTTGCAAAAATAGTCATTTTGTCAAATAAGCCATTATGTGGCTAATTTTGTAAAAATAGTCACAATTGACATAAAAAATTTTCTCAATCTTTTGTTGGCCTATGGCGATGCCGAACGATGCCCCATGAGCCCCAGGATGAGAAAATTTTCAAGTTTACTTTCTTAAGTAAAAATTTTGCAAAAATAGCCATTTTGCCAAATAAGCCATTACATGGCCAATTTTGTAGAAATAGTCATAATTGACATGAAAACTATTCTGATTCTTTTAGAAATCTCTGGCACAAGACGTGAAAGTTTTTTTATGAGAGTTTGTAGTTGGAGTGAGCTTTTACAATTTTTCTTCAAAGAAAACAAAAAAAAAAAATCAAATAAATATCTCTTTATTTCTTGCAAAAAAAAAAAAAAAAAAAAAAAAAAAAAAAAAAAAAAAAAAAAAAAAAAAAAAAAAAAAAAAAAAAAAAAAAAAAAAAAAAAAAAAAAAAAAAAAAAAAAAAAAAAAAAAAGAAGAATGATCAATAAGCGGGATACCTTAATGCTGACATGCTGGCTTTGTTTTGTTGTGTCCATTTCCAGAAAGGTGGTTGGTTGTGGTTCTGAAATAACTCTTCCCCGTAAGACAAAGTCAGAGGACGATGACAGAGGATCTCAAGACTGAGTGGGTTGGTACAGGTACCCGACAACAGCTGGTTGAACGGAACCACGGGTTAGTAGAGGAGGTCGAGATATTGAGACAACACGTGGCTGATATGTATCGGGCGTGGATGGATGGAAAAGCACCACCTCCGCCACCACCTAGCTTCCTGGACTCTGTCCTTACCCGTACCATGAACCCGATGCCAGATGATCTCCCGCGCTCTCCATATATACCCGCCTATCACAACTTCTCCAGCCATTCGAGTAACTCAATTACTCGTCCCCCAACTATGTTTTCACAACGCTACTCCCGTCCCCAACACCACTACTCTCCCCGGGACAACCAAAATCGTACTTCACCTTCCAGGTACCCAGCTCCACAAAAAGCCTACCAACCCCCACGAACATACCGGAAACCCCCTAGGTCAAGTTTCAAGCCAAACAAGGCGTTTAGGGAGGAAAGGTTCCTGAAGCGAGAAAAGGCTTTCACCCCTATCAAAGAATCTTATGCGAGTATGTTCGAAAGGTTGAATCATGTTGGCTTGATTAAGCCGCTCCCCGGATATACTCCCGATCCACGTGCAAGAAGCTTCGATCCTACTGCACGATGTGCATACCATTCCGATGTCAGAGGGCACGATATCGAGAGTTGTCGTACCTTGAAAAAGGAAATAGAAAGAATGATTCAAAAAGGGTGGTTGATTGTGGTCAATGATGATGACATGGGGCACACAAATCCCCTGGGGGGTGTACTGACTGGAGCTAAAAATGTTGAAGCAGATGGCAGCCTTGGCAATATTGATGCAGAACCTAGTGGCTAAAATGTTGTGCTTGGTAATTGGGAAGATACTCCATCTTTTGGTCAGCTAGATGGAGCTTTGGTGGTTCGTTTTGTCGTCATTTTTGTTGTCCGAGTTATTTTCAGGGTTTTCTTGTGGTCAAACCCTTTTGTCCTAGCAGTTTGCTTTGGTCTTGCCCAGTTTTGTTTCAGGGCCGTACTCTAGTTTGTTTTGCTTGTTTTGTCATTGAACCATTTCGTCATTAGTTTAATGAAGCTTTCGGCCTTTTGTTACTTCCGGTCATTTTATTTGTTTAGTTCTTTTACCCTTTAGATTTGTCTTGTGCTCAAACGCTGAATCTAGTGACACGACATGCGCACACATAATTATGGCTTAATTCTAAAAGTTAATCATTAAGCAATTGGAAGATGATCGGGTCATCTAAGGGAAACAAAACAACTTGAGACTATTTGGATCCTGAGTCATTTGAAACCGGGGCAAGTAAAAAAAAAACAGTCAAAGGCAAGATGGCCAAAATTGATATGGGGTCGTTCATAACGAGAATGTTGCCCAACAGTGCTTTAAAGATATGATGAATATTAATTGTGTTGTTTACGCTTGGCATGTTTTGAAGATTGGAATGACGAAGGCATTTTGTTCTGCTATCCAAACACTTTATCCATCGTCAACCCTTTGAGCCTGAATTTAAATTCCTTCATACCCCTCCTTCGGAATTAGTTGCAAAGACTAGAAACACAAGTTTGAAAGGTAAAAGAAGAAAGGGATAAAGAAAAAAGTAAAGAAAAAGAAAACAACAAAAGAGATAAAGAAAAGAAAAGAAAAATGTATGAAAAAAGAAATTTGGAAAAGAGGAATTGGGAACTACGTTTGACCTGATTCCTCAAAGAGGATACGTAGGCGCTTCACAGCTCGGTCATAGTGTAAATAAAGAAATAAAAATCCCCAAGCTAGAAACTGGGGCAATAAAAGTTATGTTTATAAAGGAAGATGTAGACTCCGAGGGTTGTAATTTTAAACCCATTTTGTTTTGTTTCGAGCCTTTAATACCATTTCTTTCTAGCCTTATCCAAATCCACATTACGGTCCAAAGAAAGACCTTTTGACCAATCTTTAAAAGGGGCCAAGTCAGGCAAATGAGAGAAGTCCTATCAGAACATAACACTCCGATTCCCATCGGAAAAGACTCGGATCTGCGGCAGGAGAAATATGAGAAAATCTTAGCGGTAGTGGCACCGATCCCCAGCGGAAAAGTGACACAAATGAGAGAGTCTTAGCGGTGAAAACCTTCACAGGCACCATAAGGCGATGAAAGCTGAGGGAAAACCGAAATGAGAGAGGCTTGGTAGTGAAAACCCCTCGGGCACTACAAGTCGAACGAAGGTTGAAAATGAGATAGGAAAGCCCCAGGAGAAGATTACAAAAGGCGGATTAACGACGGATGGTAGGCTATATGTGCATGTCATGTCCATTAGAGTTGGTATCCACGTTCGATAGGGTTATTTTATAATTTTTTTTTCTTCTTCTTAGAGAGTCGTCCTCATCTTTGTCTTTTATTCTGTTTCCTTTCATAAAAATTTCCCCGATAGAGTCTGTTTGTAAGAAATGGCTTCAAAATTTTCCATCAGCTTTCCAATCAGGCGAGACGGAATTTGATTGGTACGCCCAAGTGGTATAAGTGGGGAGGGATTAAGCGCAAAGCCAATGTCCAGAAAGATATTCCCCAGCAATAGGAAATCGACAAAGGGGTGGATCGGTGTCAATAAGGATATCTCAAGGAAGGTTAATGAGACTCAAAGGTCGGGAAATGCCCAATCCTTAGATATGCCGCAAAAGGAGAGATATCCCAAGCAGAAGAGGTATTTTCAGTGACAAGGGTGAACAAAGAAAATGGCTCACCAGTAAAACATGCAAGGTCTTCACGAAGGGTCACTATCATAGGAATTCGGGTGGTCAGTGGAAAACCACGTGGAAAGGTTCGCGAATAAAGAGTCGTCAAGGAAGGCGGGGAAGCAAGAAAGGAGAAAGCTATCCCCGGCATGAATATCATCAAATAATAATATCCCCAGCAAGTTCTGATAATGAAACGCAGAGCAGGGAAAGAGGAGGAGAACCATCCCCAGCAGGAGCACCACAACCAGCCACTACATTTTAAAACTAACTAATTTTTCTTTGATTTCGAACAGGAAGAAAAGGGGTTGTTGGCAGAAAAGCATGCCACGAAGAAGATTCTCAAACTGGGGCAGAAAATTTTCTCCTGTTGCGAAAATTTTCTCGAAACCAAATACCTGGTTGGGGAAAGAAGCCAAATAACGCGAGGAAATGATCTTTGAACCCGGTTATCCCCAGCAGCTTCGAAAGAAAGAAAACAACAAGCTGTGATAGAGGAAATTATACCCCCAGCAGACAGACCAAAACAAGGAAGCTTGCGTTCAGAAAGGCATGAGGCCGGTATCACCCCCAGCAATTCTCGGAAAAATAAAACATTGATTTCGAGATTTCACCGGCAGCATTATATCCTACAAGTTTTTCAAGGGAGCGAAGCGCGAGCCCCGAAGGAGGTTTGGAAAGAGGAAGAAGGAAAGGGGATCCCCCGACAGGGTAATCCCCAGCTGATGACACTTCAATCTCCAGCGATCTCGGGAGAGAATAAAGGTTTTGAAGGAAGTAGAAAAGGAGGAAATAAAGAAGATTTTCCCAGCAGCATTATCCCCAGCAAGTAAGTAATCAATTCCAAAGATATCCCCAGCGATCAAGAGAAAATAACACGACCTAGGAGGAAAGCAATCCCTAAATAAGAGTTGATGATTGAAGTCAGGAGCCCTCTTGAAGAGAGGAATGGTGCTTAATTTTCAAAATTGATGATTAAAGTCAGGAGATTAAAGTCAGGAGCCCGCCTGAAGAGAGGAATGGCGATTAATTTTCAGAGTTGATGATTGAAGAAATGGTACCTGAAGAGAGGAATGGCGTTTAATTTTCCGAGTTGATGATTGAAGTCAGGAGCCCGCCTAAAGAGAGGAATGGCGATTTATTTTCAAAAGATGTTGAAGTCGGGAGCCCGCCTGAAGAGAGGAATGGCGATTTATTTTCAAAAGATGTTGTTGAAGTCAGGAGCCCGCCTGAAGAGAGGAATGGCGTTTAATTTTCAGAGTTGATTGTTGAAGTCAGGAGCCCGCCTGAAGAGAGGAATGGCGTTTAATTTTCAGAGTTGATGATTGAAGTCAGGAGCCCGCCTGAAGAGAGGAATGGCAATTTATTTTCAAAAGATGTTGTTGAAGTCAGGAGCCCGCCTGAAGAGAGGAATGGCGTTTAATTTTCAGAGTTGATGATTGAAGTCAGGAGACAAGGTAATTCGGAGGAAAGGCGATTTATTTTCAAAAGATGTTGTTGAAGTCAGGAGCCCGCCTGAAGAGAGGAATGGCGTTTAATTTTCAGAGTTGTTGTTGAAGTCAGGAGCCCGCTTGAAGAGAGGAATGGCGATTTATTTTCAAAAGATGTTGTTGAAGTCAGGAGCCCGCCTGAAGAGAGGAATGGCGATTTATTTTCAAAAGATGATGATTGAAGTCAGGAGCCCGCCTGAAGAGAGGAATGGCGATTTATTTTCAAAAGATGTTGTTGAAGTCAGGAGCCCGCCCGAAGAGAGGAATGGCGTTTAATTTTCGGAGTTGATGATTGAAGTCGGGAGCCCGCCTCTGAAGAGAGGAATGGCGATTTATTCTCAAAAAGATGTTGTTGAAGTCAGGAGCCCGCCCGAAGAGAGGAATGGCGATTTATTTTCAAAAGATGATGATTGAAGTCGGGAGCCCGCCTGCCTGAAGAGAGGAATGGCGATTTATTTTCAAAAGATGATGATTGAAGTCGGGAGCCCGGCCTGAAGAGACGAATGGCGATTTATTTTCAAAAGATGTTGTTGAAGTCGGGAGCACGCTTGAAGAGAGGAATGGCGATTTATTTTCGAAGATGTTGTTGAAGTCGGAAGCCCGCCCGAAGAGAGGAATGACGTTTAATTTTCGGAGTTGATGTTGAAATCGGGGAGCCCGCCCGAAGAATGGAGTGGCGATTTATGTTGAAGTTGTAGTTGAAGTCGGGGAGCCCGCTTGAAGAATGGAGTGACGATTTATTTTGAAGCGGTTGAGCGTAACAGAAATCCCCGGCAAGAATCCAAGTTCAAAATCAAAAGGAAGACAACAAAGGTCAGAAAAGACTTCGAAGGAAAATAGTTCAAAGATCACAAGGAAGGGACCAATGGTCGGAGTTCGGCAATCAAGATAGGCCGAAATAACAATTGTCATAAGAGAAGAAGCATGTGAAGAAACACCAGAGCCAGCAGGATGGCAAGGAAACATGACAAGATCAAGTTGAAAAGATAGATAAGAATTTGTAATACTGTAATTTAGTCTAGCTTCTTATTTTTCGCTTAGTACGATGTAACAAGGAGGTCAGTCAAGCAGTAGCAACAGCAGCAACAGCAGTAACAGCGAGATCGCAACAGTCATGGTAGTCCCAGCTACCAGAACTTCCCGAACTACATTGACCTGATTCCCTTTTAGCCAGGGATATGTAGGAGACCTTCGAAGCGAGGTTCGGTCAAAACTTTTCCAAAATGCTTCATACGGAGTGCTCGAATGGGCAAAAATCGCTTATATCCGCTCACTTATCTTTGCACGAAAACTCTGCGTGTTTACGCGCAAAGAGGGGCAGCTGTGAGCACGTGATTTTTGCCCTACATGAGAATCACTCCCAAAAAATTCAAAAAATAAAAATAAAATTGTTTTTGTATCGTTGTAATATCTGTGGATTTTTGTGTTAATTTCCTTATTATTTGTATCCTTTGTGTGTGCGGGTTTATTTATTTAAATTAGTAAAATACAAAAAATATATATATTATGTTTTGCATTTTTAGTGTTTAATATCAAAATCATGTGATTTACATCTAAGTGATATGTAATTATGTAGGATAATTGCAGTAAAAATTATATATATATATATATATATATATATATATATATATATATATATATATATATATATATATATATATATATACATATATATACACACATCATGGAGTCTAGTTTTTAAGAATGAAAAGATTGGGCCAAAACCCAATTCCATACAGCAAGGCCCAAACCACTGGACCAGTCCGTCCCAACCCGTTACACCCCAAACGACGTCGTTCCGTTTTAAGGGAAGAGATCCAAGCCGTCGATCAGCGTTGATCCGATGGATCTCATGAATCGCTCCACTGTTCGATCCTGGCCGTTGGATTCTCATCATCCAACGGCCGAGATTAAAGCGTTAATTTTAAACCTACCAAAGAACCCCCATACCCCCACACCCGTTCATTCCCTCCCATACCCATCTTCGTCTCTCCCAGAGACGATCAAACTCCGCCGTGCCTCCGCCGCCCTCCGCCTACCGGAAATCGCCTCGCGGCGGTTCCGGTAGGCCAATCTCAACCAAATTAACACCGTGGAACCTCCTAGTCCCCCTCTATACGAATCCATCCCTCATTAACCTCGAATCACCACCAAACATCTCGAATCTTCAATCGAAGATTCGAGTTAAAACCCAAACCACGCCAAACCACCCCAAATTCGTACCAGTGACTCCTCGCACCACCCTCACACCCCTACCAACCCTGGTTTCGTTCGAATCTAACCCAAAAGCCTCGAGCCCCAAAAACGGCTCCAAGAACCCTAGAAATCCAAAATTAGGGCCATGTTTAATTCGATGGGAGATTGAGGTCTAATAGACCTTAGTCTAGGTGTTCTCAATTGAGAACACCCCGATTAAGGTCCATTGGACCCCAAAATGGATGAATCCGGTTCAGCCAAAGGTCGGTTGTTGAGCCTTAACAGATAAGTGTTTCTTTTTCCTTCTATTCTTGCTTATATGGTGTGTTGTATTTAATGGAATGTTAGTTAATTTAGGTTGTTTTTTTCTTTTTTCTACTATATAATGTTTTCTTTCATTTCTGTTCTTCTTCTCGAGACCTTTCATTGGGTCACTCGTTTCTGTTTGATTGGTTAGTTGATTATTATCGAGAGTTTTATTTCAATCTGTTAAAATAATCTAGCTCATGTTAAGATTCCCTCTCAAAAACCACTGAAATCCTCGAGGTTGATTGTTATACCTTGATTAATTGGTTATTAGCTACCTATTGTAGTTCACATAATCGATTAATTAAGTGTCGTCAATTGATTCGCTTGAAAGAAACATGATAGTAGTTCATAGTCGTTTTCCAGTATATGTACCATTGTTAGTCTTGTGTGTTAAGCTGTGATGAATTGAGCCTCTTGTGTTTAGTTTAGTTTGCTCATTTCTTGTCTTGTCCGTATGAAATTCATTAGGTTGTGATCTGTTGTTGCTTGATTCTGGATTAGGAGTTTGATTGGATACAGCTGGTAGGATTCCATTAATGTTAGTTGTTTAATAGCCTGCCCATAGGAGGGGCTAGTGGAACCTGCTGTACAGCAGGGTACCCCACTAGTCTCCTGCCATTAGCATTTTTAATGTTATAGTCCATACATGGACACTAAATAGTGGGGGGTTCAGGGAATAGGGATGGACAGATGGGAGTTTCTGATTCTTTTGGCTTTTAGGAGTTCCTTTAACTATAAGTATAAGGGACACACAGTAGGAGAAGGGGGGAGAGAGACAGAAATATTCCTACACAGACATTCACACACACATACAAAAGGGGCTTTTTAGAGAGGGAGAAGAGAGAACACTGGAGAGTATTCAGACAGAACGGAAACATTAGAGCCAGGGAGACTGGATTTTGGGAGAGCCTGTGATTAAGGAAAACAGTGAGAATAGAAGAGCAGCAGACATTAGAATGAGAGTTCTTTGAAGAAGAGCATTCTAGCATTGAAAATAGGCAAGAGGTAAAGAAGAAAAGGAAAACATTTCCTGTGATTGAGAGGGAAAGGAAACATAGATTCACATTGTAAAAGAGAGTGAAGGAAGCTTTAAGAAGAATTAGCTTGAGAGATCCAAAAGAATCTTCGTGAGAGATCTTTTGAGAGTTAGTCTTGTTGAAATCAGCCTCTGAGATTAAAGCCTAGAACACATTGGGTCACATTGCTCCAGTAGGTACTTTTGAGTTAATTCAAGTGGCTAGGTGATTCTGATAACTACCAGCCCTCCTCTGGTTTGAGTTCAAGCTCCTTAGGGTCTGTTGGGTGTTGTTTATGGCTATTTGGTTCTTTGCAATTGCTTCTGATTTATCATTCGAAAGAGCATTCTGGAAGGAGTCGATCTTATTGTGTGTTTGAGACTGGTCTGGTGTTGTCTTGCTACTGCTGATGCCACTGTTGTTACTATCGCTGATGGTTCCTTTTTCTCCTATTGTTATCATCCAGGTACACATTTTTCGTAAACCTTAAAGCTTATGGAGATAAATTGAAAGATATTCAAAGCCATGCTGTTGCAATCTTTTTTCTATTTCGGTTTTCTTATTTCCTTTTGTACATAAAGATGATGAATGCTGTATGGTCATTAGATGAAACTGATATTTAGTTCGAGTTGCAACTGTTATGAGTAGGGGTGTGCATTCGAATCGGTTTATCGATAAATCGAATCGATTATTTGTTATCGAGTTATTGATATCGAGTTATCGACTTATCGATTTCGATTTCGATCAAGAAAATTTTCTTATCGAGTTATCGATTTCGATTTCGATTTCGTACTCTCCGATTATCGACTTATCGAATAATCGATAAGATATACTGAAAAGACAATTATACCCTTATTTCTTTTACCCTTATTCCTCGATAATTGTAACATGGCCTTTGGTGATTGCCCAGAAGCATGCGTATATTAAACAAATCTTGCTATTGGCCTTTGGTATCATGCGTATATTAAACATGAGTATATTTAATAGCATGTGTAGTGTGTACTAAACTAATTTTCATTTCTATGGTAACATGCGTATATTAAATAAATGTAAAGCTGCACATTGGACTTTGGTGATTGCTCAGAAGAATGTGTGCATTCCATGTTCATTTGTGAATTTAATATTTAAAAAATGCATTGGCCTCTATGTCCAAGGCTTTTCACTGCCGTTATCTTCTTGATTTGCTCAAAATGAAGAGCAATCACTTTTATATTCTTAAATTGTGCATTAGCTTGCACGATTAAGTGCATCACGGGGAGCTCCACATATAAATCAAAGATGCATGCCTTCACATATTTTAATTTTTAAGTGCATTCAGGTATTCAGGTTTATTGTGAATCTTCTAATAAACTTTCGATCCCACATTAGTAACCATGTTAATCCAGACTGTGCATGTGACTCCTGTCCAATTGTGTCCATATAGCCTTAAGTTCTGCATTGTTTTTCTGAGCATATAATTTTCTTTAATATTCTGAAACCAATCAACTCTTTTAGTTCATCATAAATGCCTCCTTTTCTTGAATTTCAATTAACTTTTTTATTTTTATTTGATATGCAGATTGAAGAGCGAGGAGTGCTAACTTCGTCTAGCTTTGCTTCATTCGACTCGTTTAACTATTTAAGACTGTAAGTTACATTCTTCATTCACTTCACATGGCTCAAAATGATGAAATTGATAGAATGGTTGATGAAAGTAGAGGTTCCGAGTCTACTACTGCAACTACTAAATTGGCAGTTACAAAAGAAAGGAAAAAACGATCTCGGGCATGGGATTTTTTTGAAGAAAAAGTTGATGCCAAAGGAAATAGTAAATATGTATGTAAATTTTGTGGACACGAATATTTTGCAACAAAAAGCAAAACTACGACACAAATGAATACTCATGTCGATAAATGTCCAAAGAATCCTTATAAAGTTGAAAAAGGTCAAAAATTATTACAATATCAAGCATTACCGGGAGGTAATAAAGGTGATCTTATTCCATGGAAATTTGATCAAGAAGAGTGTAGGATGGCTTTGTGTCATATGGTGATTGTTGATGAACTTCCATTTAGTTTTGTTGAGAAGGAAGGCTTTAGAAATTTTATGAAAGTGGCACAACCTTATTTTCATATTCCTTCCCGTACTACTATTACACGGGATTGTTTTGCTCTTTTTAACGTGGAAAAAATTAAACTAATGAAGTTTCTTAAAGGAACAAGTCAAAGAGTAAGCCTTACCACTGATACGTGGACTTCTATTCAAAAAATTAACTATATGTGCATCACAACCCATTGGATTGATAGTGAATGGATTATGCATAAAAGAATTATTAACTTTTCTCCAATTACTAGTCATAAAGGTGAAGATATGGCAAGGTGTATTATTGATTATTTGCGTGAGTGGAGTTTGCAAAAGATTTTCACTGTCACAGTTGACAATGCTAGTTCAAATGATGTGACCGTGGAGAAGTTGTCTGTCAAATTAGATGATTGGGGAACCAATTCCATGAATGGTCAACACCTTCACATGAGATGCATGGCTCATATTGTAAATCTTATTGTGAAAGATGGTTTAAAAGAGTCATCTATTTCTATTGCTCGTGTTAGATTTGCTGTTAGATACATTAGACAGTCTCCTGCTAGGTTGAGAAAGTTTCAGGAATGTTGCGAAAGTGAAAATATTGTCAAGAAGTCTTTATGCTTAGATGTTCCTACAAGGTGGAATTCCACCTACTTGATGTTGAGCAGGGCTATTGAATATGAGCGTGCAATTAAAGAATATTTTGATCGTGATACCGGCTTATCGCATTATCTTATGTTTGATGCTATTTCAGATGGAAAGCCCGTAGGTTTGCTTACAAGAACTGATTGGGATGATGTGAAGAGAATTGCACAATTTCTTGAAATATTTTATAATCTCACTTTGAAGGTGTCCGGATCACTTTATGTAACATCAAATTTCCATTTTCTTGAAATTGGTCAAGTTGTTGTTTACTTAAATCGATTAATAATAACTGAAGATGTACTTTTGAGTGAGATGGCATCAAGTATGTGGAAAAAATTTGAGAAGTATTGGGGTGAACCAACAAAAATGAACAAAATGATTTTCATTGCTTGTGTTTTGGATCCTCGCTACAAGTTTAGTACTGTTTGTTTTGTACTTAAGAAGATATTTGGAGATGCAGGGACAATTATTGAAAAAGAGGTTCATACTTATATGAGCTCATTGTTTAATGAGTATGTCTCTAAGTCGGTTTCAAAAGATACTGGTGGTGAAGTTTCTAGCTCTTTTCCAAGCTCTTCAACTCCCGATTTAGGTGAACTTTTAGATGAAATAAGGAAACATAAAGCTTCAAGTGGAGGTGCAGACTCTAAAACAGAATTGGAAAAGTATCTTGCAGAAGATCCTGAAAATGAAAGACCGGACTTTGATATCTTGGTTTGGTGGAAGGTGAACTCGCCTAGATTTCCTATTCTTGCTGAGATGGCTCGAGATGTGCTTGCTATTCCTATTTCAAGTGTGGCGTCTGAAAGTGCATTTAGTACCGGAGGGCGTATTCTTGACCAATTTAGGAGTTCATTAACTCCTAAATTGGTTGAAACACTAGTGTGCCTTCAAGATTGGCTTCGGAGTGAATCGCTTCCTGTAAATGTTGAGGAAGATTTAGATTTTCTCGAGACACTCGAGGAAGGTATGTCTATTTTAATTAATTTTATTGTATTGCTTAAGATAGTTAAATAATATACTAATTGCTTGACTTGTCAACATATTTTCTTATTAGATTTTACTAATCTTGGCAAAGAAGCTTCCACCGATGATGCTTGCTAGAGTTTGTTAGTTGCTATGTAAGTTCTCCATCTTAAATAATGTACTTGTAAAAGAATGTGATGTATTACAAAATTCTTAATATTTTTCTTTATTTCCTCCAGGTTTAAAGGTTAGAACTTTCAAGATTTGGAGAGAACGAGACATTTTAAGAGTTGACTCAACTACCTTTGGAACTATGCTTTGGAAATATTGTTTGTTTTGTTAAACTAGTATTTGTTTTGTGACCTATGGAACTATGCTTTGAATGAAGTCAATGAACTATGCTTTGGATTACTGCTACTTCGTTGCTTAAATTACCATAAGTTCTTTTGGCATTATGGTGATATGTTGTCATCCATGTTCTACTTGGTTATAGTTTTAAAGCGTGTGCGCACTTCAAAGTTCAGATATCCCAATTGGACAACTACTACGGTTAAACGATATAATCTGCCTTATTGAAAATCGATAAATCGAATCGATAAGCCCCCAAAATCGATAAATCGAAATCGAAAAAATCGAAACCTTATTGAAACGATAACGATAAGCATATGTACAGATCGATAATCGATAAGAAATTATCGATAAGGGTCAAAATCGAATCGATAAATCGATTGCACACCCCTAGTTATGAGGTCTGGATTGTTGAATTATGTTAGACCTGTTAGATTTTGGATACCATTTGGTTGATTTTAAATAAGAGGGAATAGGGCAGCAGTGACCAATTTTATCATGTGGAAATGTACGGAAATGTACAGTCAATAGCCAATGCATCTATTACTGCCTCATCACTCTCCAGCATAGGTCCTGCATGACTTTGTGGTTTATTTCATAGTAAATTGGAATGATATGTTTGTAAAAGACCTTTATTTAATATGGGAGACCAATTAAATAGAAAACCATGAGTCGTGTTAGGATTGACCTTAAATAAATGAGGCGAGCCCCGCTAAATAAAGCATGAATCATGACGCCCTCGTAAAGGTATATATATTCAAATGACCAGAATTTTGGAACGAGCCGTGTAACTGATTTCATGGTCCTTCACAAAAATAGTAGTATGCTAGTCACTTTAAGTGCGGGTTTAATTTTTTTTACTTTCTTGAAACGGGTGTGCATTTCATGTGACCCGACTCCAATTTTGAACAAGGTTAAATAAAGCGCGTCAGAAACCACAGGCGCATTTCATGTAGTGTGGCTCGTAACACGTTTTAAATAATCTTGAATTAACTCTTAAATAAATATAGCGGGACGTGTAGTTCGCTCCAAGTTAGAATTAGAGGTGTGCCTCGCCTAACCCGCGATACAAATCGCGGGGCTCTCATAAATGTACATATAAATACTTAGATTTCGAGATGCGCTGTTTCTTAGCAAATATCATGGCCTTTTCAAAAGTGTAAATAAGTAATAGCTCTAGGCGCGTATTTTAATCCTACCTTCTTAGATATGGGTGTGCATTTCATGCGACCCAAATCCAAATCCCAAAGTGTTGAATAAGAATGCGTCGAGGATCCGGGTGCATTTCATGTGACGTGATTCGAAACATATTTTTAGGCAACCTTCTTTTTTTCGTAAATCATAATAATATGAAATGCTAAAGGTTAAAATTTGCACATAAGTTAAAGCGTGTTGTAAATCAGAAACATAAGCCGAATATAATAGTTGAGCGACCGTGCTAGAACCACAAAACTCGGGAATGCCTAATACCTTCTACCTGGTTAACAGAATTCTTTATCCAGATTTTTGGTTCGTGGACTGAATATAGAGTTATTCTTTTCCTTGATTCGGGATTCAATAGGTGACTTGGGACACCATAAATCTCCCAAGTGGAAACTCTGAAATAATTAAATAAATCCCGTCTCGATTGTCCTTTAATTGAAAAAACTCCTCGCGCCCCCGCGGGTGCGGAAAAAGGAGGTGTGACAATAATAAGCAATAACTGAAAGTAAGAACTCCTGTGCTATCACTTAACAGTTTTAAGGCAACCCTCATAGGTACGTCATCACTGTAGTAAGTACTCTGATTTCCAGTCCACATCTATCTCTACAAGATCCCACACTGATCAAACCTTCACTCGTACCCCTACGGTGTACGGCCATGTCAATATATGAAGACACATACCTATATCTATAATGTATAAGTATTTAAGTAGGATATGAATAAGTATAATGCTGCGGCGTGCGAGCCTGCTCCGATACCATATACGTTTGCTACCGGCGCAGCGACCCGGCTCCGTTGCGTCGACGAGCGCTGCGGCTGGGGGTGTATACGGACGCCGGAGGAGCTCTGCTGGGCGCGCTGCGATGCGCGGCGTGCGGCCCGGTCCGCGCGTGCGTGCGCGGCGTGCGGTCCGATCCGATATATATATGTATACATATTTATTACATGCGCGAGCGCGCGGCCGGAGTCCCATGTGTACACCGAGGCGCTCGGCCGAAAATGTGTGCGGAGACTCGGTTTCCGAAGGGGCTCACTGCCGACGCACGGCACAATAATGCTGCGGGCGTGCGGTCGGGTCCCGATATATATCTTTTGTTGCGGCGTGCGG
>JASVEL010001768.1:0-22846 GCA_032618575.1 Nicotiana noctiflora
AATTGTTTTTAATGAAATTATTAAAGGAAATAAATTAATTGACCTTGGTATTGGGCTCGTATTTTGGTTCCGACGCCCGGTACAAGTCTTAAATATTATATATGTGATTTCTGTAAAGTTTGGTGACATTTGGATGTCGTTTGAGATGTTTTGGACCTTGAGTTCCAATGTTAAGAAGTTTTGAAAATCAAAAGTATGAAAATTATGAGTTTGAGGCTTGATTTGATTAAAACGAAGTGATATTGGCGATATGATCGCACGAACAAGTCCATAATGTGTTTTTGAGGTTGTGTACATGTTTGGTTTGGAGCCGGGGGCTCGGGTAAAGATTTGATAGGCCGTTGGATGAAATTCTGAATTTTTGAACTGCTGGTTTTTCACCCAGTTGTTGGCTTCGCAATTACGAAGTATTTCTCGCAATTGCGAAGGGGACAGTGTAAGGCAAGGCTCGCAAATGCGAACCTTTATCGCAAATGCGAAGTTCCCAGCCTTAGCTTATTTTTGAAACTCCAGAAATTGGTCGGGGTTCGCAATTGCGAACCCATGTTCGCAAATGCGAACACAGAGGCCTGTAAAACACGATTTTCAATCATTTCTTCACTTTTTACAAAACAAAAACACCCATTTGCGATTCTTCACGGATTTCTTCTTCATCAAAACGATTGTAAGTCACTTTTTACTTAATTCTTTCAATTCCTAACATCATTAATCATGTTTTTCATAAGTAATCAAAGATTTTCATGGTTCGCAATTGCGAACCCATGTTGCAAATGCGAACACAGAGACCTGTAAAACACGAATTTCAGTCATTCCTTCACATTTTACAAAACCAAAACACCCATTTGCGATTCTTCAAGGATTTCTTCTTCATCAAAACGATTGTAAGTCACTTTTTACTTAATTCTTTCAATTCCTAACATCATTAAACATGTTTTTCATAAGAAATCAAAGATTTTCATGGTAAAATTCTTGTTTTGTTAGAAAATAGGGTTTTTCATAAATTGGGGAATTGGACCTCGAATTGAGGTCCGATTTTGAAACAAATTATATACATGAACTCGTGGGGAAATGGGTAACCGGATTTTGGTCCTAACCCCGAATTCCGACCATGTGGGGCCGGGGTTGAAATTCACTATTCATGGCAGAATGTTGTAAAAGTAGTATTTGGTATTAAGAATTAGTTTGTTGAGTAGAATTGATGATATTAAATCAATTGTGTATAGATACGGTTGGATTGGAGCCAAATTGAAAGAAAAAGACATTTCCACGGATTGAATTGTTCATAAGCATTCGAGGTAAGTGTTTGTTCTATCCTAGCTTGAGGAATAGGATTATGTGTTATGTGTTATGTGATCGAGTGCGGTGTATGGGCTGTGGTGACAAGCATCCATACACTGGCGTCTAGTATGAACGTGAGTCGTTGGAAAATGATTATTTTGAGATATATTACAGATGAATTGTTATTGTTCTCCCTTGTTGGGACTTGTTGTGAAGATAATTATTGATTGCCCTTGATGGGACGGTTTATGAATTACTATTTCTTTCTTTGCCCTTAGCTGTGATTGTTATTTGGGTGAGGAAGAGTGATAATGCACGAAGGGTGATGCCGTGCCATGTTTATTTATTTATGCACGAAGGTTAATGCCGTGCCATGTTTATTTATTGATTATGCACGAAGGATCATGCCGTGCCCTGTTATTGAACCATGTACGAAGGATCATGCCGTACTATGGATGTGAGGATGAGAGTAAAAGCACGAAGGGTGATGCCGTGTACTTTATTTGTTTATTTGGTGAGGATGAGAGTAAAAGCACGAAGGGTGATGCCGTGCAGCTGCTTGCTATTTCTTGAATTGATATTACTTGTGTTTACATTATACTTTGTTTTTCCTTGTGAAATTATTAACTGTGGTTAATTGTTGAATTCTTTAAGATATTCCTTATTGTGTTAATACTTGATTATTTCTTGTTATTTTGTGGTACACATATATATATTGAATTGCACAGGTTTATGTGAGTGTCTGGTCCTAGGCTTGTCACTACTTCGCCGGGATAGGCCAGGCACTTACCAGCACATGGGGTCGGTTGTGCTGATGCTACACTTCTGTGCGTTTTTGCACAAGTCCAGGTTACGATCAAGAGCAGCAGCAGCAGTAAATTGATTGCGTGAGAGTTGATCACATTTGAGACCGAGGTAGCTTGCAGACGTCCGCAGGCCCGGCGTCTCTCTCTTTACTTATGTTACTAGATGTAGTCTCTTTGTTCCGAGACAAACAGATTATGTTATATTTCTTTCAGACTTTTATGTGTAGTATTCAATAGTAGTTCGTGAGTTGGTGACTCCACGTCTTGGGTAGAGGATTTCAGTATGATTTTCACTTTGTAATTAGTTATTTCCATTTCGATAAAGTATTCCGCATTTATTTAATTAAAATTGTGTTAAAAACAGGATAGTATGAATACGGTGGCTTGCCTAGCTACCACGAGTAGGCGCCATCACGATCCCGATATTGGGGGAAAAATCCGGGTCGTGACAGTATTTTGGGACAGCTCAACTGCCCTTCTGAACCTGTATATCTGCACACAAAAAATGCAGGGGAGTGGGGTGAGTATATTTCAACTCAGTGAGTAATAATGATAATCAATAACTGAAAGTAAGAACTCCTGTGCTATCACTAAACAGTTCTAAGGCAACCCTCACAGTTACGTCATCACTGTAGTAAGTACTCTGATCTCCGGTCCTCATCTATCTCTACAATATCCCACACCGATCAAACCTTCACTCGTACCCCTACGGTGTACGGCCATCTCAATATATGAAGACACATACCTATATCTATAATGTATAAGTATTTAAGTAGGAAATGAATAAGTATAATGCTGCGGCGTGCAGCCTGCTCCAATACATATACCGCTGCAGCGCGCATCGCGCAATCCACTCCATTTAACATCGATGGCGCTCACTGGGGTGTATACAGACTTCGGAGGGGCTCCCTAGGCCCAAGCGCTATGATACTGCGACGTGCAGCCCGATCCACACATGTATTACTGCGGCGTGCAGTCCGATCCAATATATATATGTATACATATTTATACTACTGCGGCGCGCAGCCCGATCCCATAATATACACCAGTGCTCACTGAGAATGTGTGCAGACTCAGACTCCGAAGGGGCTCCTACAGCCCAAGCGCAATAATACTGCGGCGTGCAGTCCGATCCAATATATATACTGCTGCGGCGTGCAGCCCGATCCAATATAGGTATATATATAATACCTCATAATGGGTCCTCGACCCTATCCCAATCAGTATATACTTGGCCTCTCAGGCCCAATATAATATATCACAGTGGGTCCTTGACCCTGTCTCAGTCAATATAGACTTGGCCTTCCAGGCCCAATATAACATCTCATAGTGGGTCTTTGACCCTATCTCATCTCAATCGGTATAGACTTGGCCTTTCAAGCCCGCTCAGCTAGAACAGAGAATTCCACCCTAGATAATCTCTCTCAATGTACACATCTAGTACGGGCTCATATTATGCTATACAGCTAGAGCTACGGCTGAGTGTATGTTTCCAACACGATATAAGGGTCACCTAGCTCTATAGGTTCCCTAATGCTCTACAGATCGGCACAAGGCCCCAAACATGGCTATCAGCCCAATTGCACAGTTATAAACTTATTATCAGTCATAACACACATTATACTGACAAATTCCAACTCCCCAATCACAATGTCACCACGCCCGTCACAAGACGCGTGTCTCATCTCAACATAGCACTGTGAAGTGCTAGTACGGGGTTTCAAACCCTCAGTACATTATTTACTACTACCACTCACCTCGAACCGGTAGAAGCTTCAATCCGCCTTGCGCTTGCCTCGCAAATCAATCTCCTCGGATGCCAAATCTGCTCAAAATCATAGGGAATGCATCAATATATGCTAATTTCACGCAATTCATTCGAAATAACCCAAATTGTATCAAAACCCACAAAGTTGTCAAAACCCGACTTTTGGTGCGCTTCTCGAAAAATTATAAAAGTTACATATTCGGAACACTCGTCTCAATACGAGTCTAGGCATATCAAATTTACCAAATTCGGACTCCATTTGCCCGCTCAAATCGGTATTTTACCAAAGCCCTGGCCTAGGCTAAATTTCCCTACAATTTGATCCAATTTCAGTGAAATAAAGGGGGATTTCAAGATAAAAATACGTAAATGAACCATAAAACTTACCTCCGACAATATCCCGATGATTTCCCAGCTATTTCCCTTCACTTCCTCTCTCTAGGCTTCAAAAATGGGGGTTTATGAAATGAAACCCGTAAGTGAAATGTTTCTGGTTTTAATTCACTGCATGGGACTTTTCTTCTACGCGTTCGCGATACCCCCTCACGCGAACGTGATGCACACCTTCACAAACCTACGCAAACGCGACATCCTGAACGCGATCGCGAAGCTCAAGAATCCTGGCCTACGCGAACACGATACCTTGTCTCGCGATCGCGATGCTTAACTTGCATGGCCTTCGCGAACACGGCCCATGCCACGCGAACGCGAAGGCCTTGATTTTTGCCCAGTGATCTGCAATATTTCTGCAGATTTTTAAGTTCCAAAAGTGCCGGATGATGGTCCGGATTCACCCCGAGGCCCCCGGGACCGCAACGAAAACCACCAACATACACCAAAACACGATACGAACTTGTTCCAATCCTAAAAACACCATCCTAAAAATCAAAATCACCAATTACACACGGATTCATGCCTAATTTTCTTCCAAACTTCCGAAACTAACATTCGATCAAGAACCCGACCAAACGACCTCCGAATGACCTGAAATTTTGCATGCACATCCAAAATCACCTAACGGATCTACTGCAACTATCGGAATTCCATTCCGACCCCCGGATCAGAATCTCACCTACCGTTCGGATTTCGCCAAAATTCAACCTTAGCCAATTCAAGCCTATTTCTACACCGGACCTCCAAATTCAATTCCGATTGCTCCCCTAAGTCACAAATCACCTCCCGGAACTAACCGAATCATCGGAATTCCATTTCGAGTCCTCTAACTAAATAGTCAACTCCGGGTTGACTTTCCTTATTTAAGTTTCCTTCAAAAAGGCTATATGCCTTATTTTCAATCCAATTTACTCCTAACTCCACCGATAGACTTTAACACTAATATAAAAGCAAGAAATATGTAATTACAACATAACGGGGTGGTAATTCTCGTGATGACGGGCCGGGTCGTCACATCGGGACCCGCCAAAAGGCAATAACAGGTCTGTAATCATCATACGAGACTTGCTCGAATTCTCAAAACGCGAAAAACAATAACGAAATGAAGATTCATACCCTAAAACCAAATTGAATCAAACTTTAAACTTCAAGTTCTTCAAATTTGTCGAATGTATCAAATCATACTTAGACTATTCGAAATGGCGCCGAGTTTTGTGTGCAAGTCTTAAATAACACTATGGAACTATTTTTGGGCTGAGAATTTCGTGCGGACCTCGATATCCCAAAAACCAGCTCCAAACCAAATTTTAAGAACTTTAAAAATCCTTAAAGAACCAACTTTTACTATTAGGCGCCAAAACGCTCACGGATCATCCAAAACCCGATCCGAACATACGCTCAAGTCTGAAATCATCATAAGAACCTGTTGGAACCTTCAAATCCCGATTCCGAAGTCATTTACTCAAAATATTGACCGAAGTTAAATTTGGCCTTTTAAGCCAACCTTAAGGAACCTAATGTTCCGATTTCAATCCAAACTATTCCAAATCCCGAACCAACCATCCCCGCAAGTCATAAATTAGTAAAAGCAAGTACAGAACTCTTATTTAGGGAAATAAGATTCTAGAAAGCACAACGACTAGTTAGGTTATTACACTACGAAAGGTAGGATGTACATTGTCTTATCTCTACCATGGGAGGGATGAAAGATTGTTTTCAATAAACCCTCACCTAAAAAGAAGATGAAAGAAGCATTGACATCAAATAATAACAATACAGGATATTAAGAAATTGAAGCCAAGGTAGCAAAGAACTGTATGTAGTAATAGCAATCTAAGAAAATGTAGTGTAAATATCATATGCAATTTTGTACTTCTACCAATAGCAGCAGTAAATAGGAGGAATTAATTTTTTTAATATAAGAAATTTGAAATAATAAATCTCTTAATTAATTCACTTCTTCACCAGCTGAAGCAAAAGTAATTAGTTCAGCCTCCATGATAGAGTTAATAATTTTTTTTCCAACTAAACAACAAATAACATCACTTCCCGAAAATAATAATATTGTGCATTTGAAAAATCTTTGCGAATACAGTAGGATATTTTCTATAAAATAAGCCATAAGTTTGGTACATTAACTCATAACTCTCATTATGGCATGCCAAATATTTATTAACTGGATTGCTTGTAAACATGTTAAGTACTCCTATTGCATATGCAATATCAGGCCGAATGCAATTAGTCGCATATCTCAAGCTTCCAATTAAGACAACGTATTTCTTTTGACTTATCACTTCGTTATCATTTTGCACAGGAAATAAGTGAACACTTGAATCAAAAGGAGTTACAACATATTTGTAATCAATAGAATTTATTTTTTTAAAGATTTATTAACATAATGTGACTAATTAAGGGAATTTCATCACATATTCTAGTAATTTTCATTAAAATAATTAAATTTACCTTACCTAAATCTTTCATGTTAGAGTGGCTACTAAGCATGCTATTGGTTTCACTAATAACATTCTAGTTAGCGCCAAAAATTAATAGATCATCAAAACAAATACAAATAATAATATGTGAATTATTTCAAAACTTATGATAGATGCACTTATCGTATTCCTTTGATTTATTCAACTTTCACACATGCATGAATATTCAAATATTTATGCAAGAATTATTTACTTTTTTACCCCTACTATTTCTAGATTTATAAAAATTTGGAATAATAGACAATAAAATCACTAGTCATGATAATATAAGGTAAATTCTCTTTACCTTTCTCCCGCTTGAGTTAAGCAAGTAGAATTTTTTACCTTTTCATTTAATAGAGACCGTAAACTTCTACCTTGGTATCTGCTATTTTTGCAACTGCTTAAAAAATAAATTTTCTTAAAATTATTGGTGAAATTACAAGTAATTACAGTTGAAAAATAAGATACAAAAAAATAAATAAATATTTTTCAGGATGAGGCGCAAATATCTTACTTTCTTTAAGGAGATTCAAGCTCACTGTGATAACATCAGTAGTAATACTCTTGACTTGTCCCCTCGAGGATACAACAACCCAACAACGTGGTGTAACTCTAACAAATTATGGACAAGTTATTAAGTCCAAAACTCCACAAAAAAAAAAACCTTCGTTCAACAAAATAATATTCTCTTCGCAGAAAATAAGTTGGAGACTTAGATCTTCTCTTTTTCTCAACTCTCTGTTTAACTATATTAACCAAATTTTTTTCATGTACACTACAAGATTTTTTCCATCCACAATACATGAGGAAAACATCACTATTTATAGGGTAAAATTTCTTGTATAGAATAAATAACAAAGTAGTGACATAATAAAATTATAGAACATGATTGGTGATTATAAAATTTAACCTCTAATTAGCAGTAGATCATGTCATTAATAATATTTACACCAAAGCTGATAACCATTTTCTTATCAATTTATAGCCATTACCTCACAAGAAATAATACACTTTAGTATTATAATTTTAATATATTTGCACATAACACTAACAATAAATACAGCAATGAAGTTGATCGAAAATTTTGAAATTTGTGAGAAGCACAATCAGTAGGCAATGAGTACTATCACTAGGTGTTCATACAATATTTTGCACTATCAATAGGTGTTCATACAATATTTGATCGAAATTTTTGAAAGTACAAAATTGAAGCTGTATTTGTCCATAAACTTTATTTTGAAGAGAATTAGTGAATGTACAAATTTTGCGTGTGAAAATCATTAATTAACTTCAAAAATACTTGTTATAGTATGTTTTAATAGTTTTAAATACTTACAATTTAGGTAAAATACATAGTTTACCCATTAATTTTACACCCAAATCGCTGTTGCACACCTCTCGACCACGGGCAACCTTTTACATACCCAACATTTTAAAAGTGTGTCAAATACACACTACTCTTTGACAGATAGCATGCACGTGTCTAACAAACAAAGTAAGCGCGTAAAACCTCTAAATTTCAGTCCAGAACCTTAATTAAATGCCACGTGTCACAATTTTTAACACACGACACTAGTGGGTCCCATAATTCTATTCATTTCTTATTTTTTTAGAAAAATTTCTTCTTCATGTTTAGTTCTCCACATGGCACTAGTGGGTCCCGTTATTTTTTAATATGCTATTTTTCCTCCGTTGAAACTCCAAACAAGAAGAAACACAAAAGCAGAGGAAAAGGAGACAGACCTTTAAAACGTCACCGTTTTAGTTCTCCACTTTCTCCTGCTTTGTTCATTTCAATGGCTGAACAAAATTCAACGAATAAGAAAACAATTACACCACATATGAAAGCAATTTCCGGTTCATTGGGTGGGATTGTGGAAGCCAGTTGTTTACAACACATTGACGTTATCAAAACCTAGCTTCAACCAGACTGATCTTGTTCTTGTAAAGGGATTGTTCATTGCGGTTCGACAACTATTCAGAATGAAGGTGTACGGGATCTGTGGAAAAGTTTGACGCCGTTTGCTACTCATTTGACTCTTGGCATGTCGATAAGGGCAAGAAACAAATACTGGGTTCGAAGCCCAATAAGACTTCCATGCCGTCTCATAGAAGTCGTATGTGACTATTTCGAGAATATAATTATCGGTGGCAATGGATAATATATCAGAGAAGAGAAAGATATGAAAGGGAGAAGATGATTAAGGGGTATAGGTGTAATTTTAAGTGTTTTATTTTTAAATAAAAAAGTAGTGACACATATTACTATTTGATTAGAGCGTGAAATTACACATGTGTTGAAAAGTTGATCAAGAAAAAAGTAGTGTATATTTAATATACTTTTAAAAGGTCGAGTGTATAAAAAGTTGCCCGTGATCGAGAGGTGTGTAACCGGGATTTGGGCGTAACATTAATGGGCAAACTATGTTACTCTCCCGACTAGTGTAGTCTTTTTCCCCAAGCCCAATTGAATTAAATTATCTTCGCTCCAGCACGTCACTGCCTTTACAAGAAAGATGGGTACTGTCGACGCCAATGCACAGTCATCCTCATCCCTCATCAAAGATTTCCTCCACAAATGCGGCGGCGTTGCCGTGATCGACGGCGGCTTCGCGACGGAGCTGGAACGTCATGGCGCCGACCTCAATGATCCTCTTTGGAGCGCTAAATGTCTCCTCACTGATCCTCACCTCGTCCGCGCTGTATGCCTCTCTCAATTTTCTTCAATCATCTCTTTTATTACTGTATTAAACTTAGTTTAATAGATATTTTTAAATAGTATAATATTTAGCTCACTGACCTTTTCGTATTGTCTTAACAATAATATTTAGTCTTTCACTTGTTATGCTTATTAAATAGAGTTGATATAGAGAAAAGGATTACTATTTCAGATCAGTTCTGTAGGATGTTTTAGCTTTACAGTAACTGGTATGTGGATAAGTTGGACCACCACTTGGATTAATTATTAGGATTCGATATTAATTATTAATATCTTGCACACTGCTAAACTTTCTGATAATGTATCTGGGATTGTCTTTTGTAGGACCTTTTCAAAAATGTTGCTAAAACACATTGTTAATAAAATGACATAACAAGTATCTTGCATTTTTGAAGAACCCTTTGAGATTCTCTCTTTTTTCTATTTTTTTTTACAACCCCCCCAAAAAAACCCCAACCCCCTTTTGTGGAAAAAAGAAAGATTCTTTCAGCCTATTTAAAACTCATGCTTTTCCCAGGAATCATCAATTTCAGAAAAATTAAGTAGACACTAATATCATAAAATGTGAGATTTGAGTCAAAACAATGTTTTTGTTATGAAACAAACAACTGTAGTATTTGATTCCTCTCAAAAACATTCTTGAAAAAAACGAGGAGGAGGAGATAATAGTTATTCTCCTCCATCTTGCTTTAGCACTAAGCCAAAATGCAATAAGTATGAACTGATAGTATATAAAAAAGAGATGAATTGTATATTTTGTTTCACTTTTGATGTAAAGAAGCTCTTGTAGAGGATGTGTAGAGTCTATAGTGGATATTATTGGGTCCTTGTAACCACCACAAGTTTGGGTTTTCGTTTTGCTCTTTTTTAGGGGTCTTATAACTATCTTTTACCCTTAGCATAATGTTTATACTAAGGGTTTCTACTTGATTTATAAATCTTGTTACCTTCTTCTCCCCCCCCCCCCCCCCCAAAAAAAAAAAAAAGGCTGTAATTACTCTGATAAATCATTAATTTTATATGATGCTTAAAAAAAATTAACTGTATTTTCCTTTGATCTGTCTTTTCGGTCTAGCTATCACCTTCAAGCATACAGTAGACCTAACAGAAAAGCTTAAAACCTCATCCGCTTCTTGTTTTTTTCTTTATATACTCTTTTCTTTCTCGCTTGCCCCATTTGTTGCGAAAATGCTGTAGAAAAATTACTTATCTCTTTGTATAAATTGAGCCTTTCTTTTCCCTGCGCCGAGGGTCGATTGGAAACAGCCTCTCTGCCCTCTCGGGTAGAGGTAAGGCCTGTCTACATATTACCCTCCCCAGACCCCACCTTCTGGGAATATATTGGGTTGTTGTTGTTGTTGTTGTTGTTGTTGTTCTTTGTATAAATTGAAACCTTGCAACAAATGCATGCTGCTGGACAGCTGGAGAAGTTCTTGTTTTCTTTTATGGATTTCACGTTGCCAATTCTTTATGGCAAAATATCTATAGAGGCACTAAATTTAGAGGAAATTCTTTGGTCGTTGAAGTTTTACCATGTCTACAATCTCCCATTTAATTTTGAATGTGATGACACCCTCATCTTTATGACTAGTTAAAAGCTCTTGGCAAAACGAAAATGAATCTGTAGATCTCAACATCTGGCAACTGGCAATCTTCTCTTTGTTTCTTTCCCCTTTTGTATGCTATGTGGATTTGTTGTAGGGTTTAGACTATGAATCTCATCAAAAGCTTCGCTGGACAAGCTTGAGAACCTAGTGTAATAGCACCATTCCCAGATATTTGCTGTACATGAAGTTTTCTTTTTTTACTATTACATGGCTCATTGGTGTACTAAATAGAGCAGGTACACTTGGATTACCTTGAAGCTGGTGCAGATATTATACTCAGTTCATCTTATCAGGTACTGCTTTTGTCATTTGCAACCATTGTTCCTCTCTCTACCTCTTATATTAAATTGATTGCGCATGGATGCATCTTAAATTCTATTCATATCCTTGTGACTAGTTTCATGTTTTCTTATATTTGGACAGGCAACTATCCAGGGGTTTAAGGCCAAAGGATATTCTCTAGAAGAAAGTGAGTCCTTGCTCAAAAGGAGTGTTGAGATTGCGTGTGAAGCACGAGATGTCTATTATACTAGATGCTGTAAATCTTCATCTGATCATAGCACAGATGGAAAGGTTCTCAAACAGCGTCCTATCTTAGTTGCAGCATCTGTTGGGAGTTATGGGGCCTATTTAGCTGATGGTTCTGAATACAGGTAGTTTTCAGAAGAATTAGCACTTTATTCCTCTTTCTTTCTCTGGTCTGATGTAATTTCCATGCTTGGACCTAAGGATTTTTTATGATAATGTAAGGATGGTTAGCTACTTGTACTTTATAGGCATTTTCTGAGAATCTGTTACCTTATTTGCCTTGTGTCTTGTTAAGGCTTGTCATGCTTGTTAACTTTTGATATTTCGTGCATTAAAGTGCATTCTGGGAGTACATAGCCCAAATATTGCAGATCTACTTTTCAGTTTGTTGTCATTTGAGCCCTGGGGTTTGCTCCCTTTCAAGGTTTCAAGTTCGAAACCACTGGGTGCAAACAATTTCTGAGGGACATCGGACTAGGTAAAACCTGAATTAACCGTGATGCACTTGCGGGGAACTCCTTACCGAGGGCCTGTGCACCCCCGGGTTAGTCGGGGCTCTTAGAGACTCGGACACCCGGTGCAAATAAAAAAAAACGAAAAGGGTTAAAGAATAAGATTTGTCTCACTAACACCCATGAAGTGCTTCTCACAATTCTCTCCTGGTGTCATTAACATTTTCCCTTCTTCTTAAGCACCAACTGGTAGTATCTATTCATGCATGTGAACCGACTTACTTATCAATTTGCAGTGGGGAATATGGGGATGCAATTGATCTCAAGTTTCTAAAGGATTTTCATCGAAGAAGGGTTCAGCTTCTTGCAGAATCCGGTGCTGATCTAATAGCTTTTGAGACTGTGCCAAATAAACTAGAAGCACAGGTATGGTCGTTGTGAGTTATATGTTTAGAGGAGATATTTTAAAACTACTTACTGCCTTACTACTACTTGAAGTTAGTGGTATCCCTTCTGTTATCATTCTCTATGAATTGCTATGGACAATAATTATCTGCAACACAGCTATTTGTGACGAGAGAACTTTTTTTCTACCACAGTATAATGTGGGAAAGCCTATTCTGGTATAGTAGCTTGTAATCTTTTGTTAAGATGTTGAGATTGACAGCTATTAGCACCTATGCAGGCTTTTGTCGAGCTTCTTGAGGAAGAAGACATAAAGACTCCTGCCTGGTTATCCTTCAACTCTAAAGATGGTATAAATGTGGTTAGTGGTGATTCTTTATCCGAATGTGCTGCAATTGGTGAATCATGTGAAAAGGTTTTAGCTGTTGGAATCAACTGTACCCCTCCTAGATTTATTCTGGATCTTATTCGATCGATCAATCAGGTGTCTTTTTAGTTACAATTCCTGTCTTCTTTCTGCTTTTCTTTTTACCAGAGTTGTTTATCAATTTGGGAGTTTACATGGACACTTTTAATGGCTGCTTATGCCTACTAGAGAAGATGGATATCTGTAACGAATTCATTATTTATTGTTCCAATCTGCTTTATAAAACTCAGACTGCAACAGCTGGTCAACTGAGAACCTCTTCCAGTCTGTTTTACAAGCTGAACCTGTCAGGCAAGTGAAATGATCAAAACAAGTTAAACCTGGTCTAACGAAACCTTATATTTGCCAAAAACTGCGTCTTTAGTTACTTGTTCTATCTCCAAATCAAGAAAGGAGCTCATCAGGTTCATGGCAAATCCCACATTATTGCCTTGTCTCATGACCTATCCAGAGGCTCATTATTTCATTCTTACACTTAGTTTCAAGACCACCAAACTGTTCCATGCAGACCCATAAGGAAGAGAGGAACTGCAGAGGAGAAATAGTTTTGCTTACACACAGAAACAGTACGTTTCTGTCATACTACATGGGAACATATTCAGCAATTTTGGGCCTATAACACCTGCTTATCTTGACTATGCCTCCATTGTCTTGGACTTTAATGCCTCCATTGTCTGGGGTCATGGAGCCATGTGTGTGTCCTGTTGAAGGTCTATACTTGGATGCTTCTCATTTTTTACCTATGAATACATGCAGTTATGTTAGGTCTTGCAATGCTAGCCGTTCAAAGTTGAAAGCTAGCTACATTGAACAAGTATCCTAACTTTAATCTGGACTAGGTGAATTAAGGATATGGAGGACAATTATTTCGAGTGAAAATGATTTTTCTTATTTTGTCTCTTGTTTGGATTAGGCGGAAAATAACAAGTAAAATGCGATAACCATTCAAATTCTTCTTTTAAATGTTAGTGGGTCCTTGCTCTTTCCTTTTGTCAAACCAGACAAGCAGATGGAAATTCTCAAGTAAAGCTTAGGTTGCATATTGTTCTTGTTAACTTTTTCTTGGTTACTTAACACTGGCTATCTATATAAATATATTCTTAGTCTTCTTATTTTTTACTTGCATTTCTCAGGTAACAACAAAACCAATCCTTATATACCCCAACAGTGGTGAGAGTTACGATGGTGATCGGAAGGAGTGGGTGGTGAGTACTCTTCAGGCTTTCTGCTTTTTAACTGTATCTACTGACTCACACTGAAAAGCTTATTGATTCTCGTTGATTTGCAAAAACAATTACATGTTTATCCCTGTTCAGTGGTTTGTAGGAAAGAAACTATGTCATTCTTGCAGAAAACATGGAGCAGAGACCCATAAACCTTGATGATTTTCTTGTGATTTAATGTGAATGTTGAGTTATTAGAGGTCAATATCCTTGAAAAACGCCACTTTCATCTTCCCTTTTAGACTCTACACTTATTAATTGATGATATTATGGCCTACAACCTCTGTTACTCTCAATATTCAAGCATTAATGTGCTTTGAAAAAATAAATTCAAGCATCAATGTGAAACTTTTCCATTTTCTACTATATATAGGTAGCTTAAAGGTGCTGTCTGAAGCCCAAAAGAAGAAGAAAGATGTTTCAAGACAGCAAAGAAATCAAAATCTGAATCTTCAAGAAGTAAAATGAAACTAAAACTGAAAGTTCTGCTCACGAAATAACTAGGGAAGAGCCACTTTGGCTTCATTTCTTTTCCTTAAATAAAATAACAGTTTAGTCCCTTGGGCTTAATACAACCACGAATTTCTAGAGGACTTTTTGCTGTATGCAGTTCATTAAATCCAGAAGAAATATTAATCATAAGCTGTGTAGCCGTATGGTTTTTGATGTTCTTACTAATATCTATGCTGTAATTACTTCAAACTCCTGATATCCTTTCCTCTATGTTGCAGCGTAATACGGGGATAGCAGATGAAGATTTTGTTCCTTATGTTAATAAATGGTGTGATGCAGGAGCATCCCTAGTAGGAGGTTGCTGCAGAACTACTCCAAATACCATTAGAGAAATACACCATGCACTCTCCAGCCGACGTACTGTCTAATCCGAGGAAAACAAAATAGGGGCATCTAACTTAAGAACAAGACAAGATCTTGTGTCTAGTTCGAAAGAATTGTTTCCATCTCTAGTAAAACTGGATGGCTTACATTTCAGTAGAGGTTTCTGCCCTACCTGGAGTAAGGGCAATAGAACGTCCTCCGATTGACCTAGGCTGTTTGTCAGTGGTGTAACATATTTGTGGTACGCGCAGGGTGTTCAAAAGATTTATGAAATTTCAGGTTTTTAGGAACCTGTAAGGATTTGAGCACTTGTAGTCTGTAGTTGCTCAATGAATGTACTGTTCTATCTATTTTTAGCATAAACAATCTATGAAAACCAAGGTTACCTAAAGATTGATGGCCACCATGGCAGCTGAAAGCTAACTGTTTGTGTGAAACAAAATGATGCTCCATTTTATGTGATACCATTTGACTAAGCATGAAGATCAAAATCTTAATTTGTATGTAGTGTGAGAAATATTAAAATAGTTATAAGGAAGTTTGACAGAAAATACCGTATCAGATTTAAAGAATTTGATTTCATAAAATATGTTAAAATTTAGAATGGTATTGTTAACTGTCAGTAATAAGGGATGTCCCAGAATTGCAAGTGTAAGAAAAAACTGCATTGGCAAGAACAGTTTTATCGAAATTAAAAGAGTAATACATAAATTGAACAAAGGGAGTTGCCATTTGTGCAGAATACCTTGAGTTACATAATGGGGAGAAGTGTGTGCCTACATCTCACCCCTTGGGCGCGGTTTTTCCTCAGCTCCTGCATAAATTCGGAATACTTTGTGCACTGAGCTGCCCCAGAAAAAGAAAACTGAAGCTACACGAAACAAAACGCTACACATGAACACTTCTTGCACAACCTAGGACTTGAGAACTAACCAAGAAAAAAAGCAAAGCCACTGGAAATACTAATATTGAGCATCAGATGGATAATTCACCATCAACTTGGACTACATTTATCTGTTGATACTCATGCAATGACAATATCGAGCAAGACAAATAGAAGTATCACACATTCATTTTCATGTTGACAACAACATTTCTGGATATAGCACGTGCACGATAGTCATAGCCAACTTTTACAATGCTTTACATGATAAAAATGCTAAAAAAGGACAGCTGATGAATCAGGCATCAAAACCAGAGTAAACACCATTATCCCTAAGCAGCCTCTTTTCCTCTTCAACATAGCTCTTCCCTCTGCTAGCCTGACCAAGATCTCTCTTCCTCTTTTCTTTCTGTGAGAAAGAAAAGCTTTTCCTCTCTTTCTGAGTTCGTGCGTGAACCAGTTCCTCTGCTTCCTGAAGTGCAGTCCTCGTCTTCTGGCGCTCCTGATAAGTTTCTTCCTTCTCTTTTTCCCGAGTTTCCTTCCCTTTTGACCACGACCAATTCTGCTCCTGATCTGGCTCCTTGGGTGGTGGAACTTTCAAGACAGACAATCCACCTTTATACCCATGGCGGCTTAGAGCTTCAAAGTCCACACCTTTGCTCTTTCGCTTTGCAGACTCAGCTGAAGATAGGCAAAGTTGAATCGTTATGCATCAAGTGATTGAATTTTTGCTGGGATACAGGACGACAAACTACTTTGAAAACTGAGTGAAGCAGGTCCAACAACAAAGGTAGATTACTAAGCCATTTATCCAGTGGTAGATGAAGCCTTCAGCAGTATGTGGGAGCATATCAACTGCCTTCGCCTTGAGCGTTAAATACATATTCAAATTACTTTTTCTTGGATAACCGTGGTGTACTAGCCAGCTTGCGCACATATCTAAAATCTCAATCCACTTTATTGACCCCTTGACCACACCCTTGGATGCTATATTGAAATTACTTTTAAAAATATAGTATATTCATACTAACTCTGCACTACTGTCACAAATGATTCGTAGGTACAGCAGTATCCATTACACACTTGACTTAAATTACCTAAACAAGTTATGAGACCAGAACTCTGTTTAGGCTAGAATTCATTGTACTCTATTTAAGATCCTAGGTAGTATTTCAGAAAATGCAAATTCGCGGATATCAAACAAAGTGGGATCTTTGGTGATTTATTCCACACAAAATGTTCGTTCTACAAAACGAGATAACACTCTGTTTGGATCACTGTTCCCCGTCGTTTTATAATACTTATATCGTATTGTATTGTATCGTATCGTATCGTTTTATGAATACGATGTTTGGATAGATTGTATTGTTTGTCGTTGTTAAATAATATTTTGTTGTTTGATTTGACTGTATCGTACTGTACTGTACTGTAACTGATAAGTTTACTAAAATTCCCTCAATTGTTTTAAATATTTAATTTATCAAGAATTACTCAAAAAAATTATTTAATAAAACCCCTTTCTATTAATTTATCACTAATTATGTATAAATTAAGCAAACAAATTCGTGCAAATTCTATCGAAATTAGTTGAACCAGATATTAATATTAAAAATAATAATAAGTAAACTATATTCATAATTAGATCATTGACAACGTTAAGTAGACTCCATTCAAACAAAAGTAAAACAAAACCATTAGCTAAAGAGTATGGAAAAGCGACAAAAGAACAAAATGAGTTTTTCACGTATGTAGGTTATTATATAGGTTATAGTTGGGATGCTGTTTTTGAGAATTTATATAGGTTATTACACTTCACGTAGAATTCTATTATAGAATAATATGAGAAAGAGAGTTTGCTAGAGTTTGCTATTATTTAAAATTAAAAAAAAGGTAAAGGGTAAAATAGAATTATAAAGTAATAAGTTAGGGCATAATTAGAAAGAAAACTAGGAAATAATCCCACCATACCAAATCGGTTCTTTAAAAAATGGGGCTTTTCATTGTTCCGGAACAATAATTTAACAATACAATACAACAAATTTTAAGTAAATAATCAAAACAAACTTTGTTTTGGAAAAACAATACAAAACAATACAATGAGTAGCAACCATCCAAACAAGCTGTAAACTATACTAAAACATAAAGAATATATTTATGCAGTTACCTGCAGTTTGTTTTTGAATAACATATATTTACTGGAAGTAAACCCCTTTTTTTTAATTGGGTAGCAGAAAAATCCTTGAGTTAATAACAATTATGCTTTTAAGGATAGAACTTCTCAAGCAAATGGTGTTAAAAGAAGGAAAAAAAGTTACCTTGAGAAGATCTATCTTTGGAGGATTTTGAAGAAGAAGAAGAAGTAGTACTAAGTTTAGGGTCAATTTTGGTGGACCCCAGATTGTCCTCAGTATCAGTATCAAGCGTTGAAGATTCATCTGAAGATGTATCGTCCTCTTCATCACTCCATGGCATTGTCCTCTTCATCCTCTCAGCAACCTGCAAATCATCTTCATTAATTAACCGGCGTTCAAAAACCAAAACACCTTTAACGTTAATTGAATCTCAATTGGTAGAATTAATAATTACCTTAGTGGAGCAGAGGAGAATCCTGCAATTCAATAGGTTAGGGCTTAGTTCGTTCCACCGATCGATAAGTACGACGTCGGTCGTTTGAAGAAAAGAAGAAGAAGAAGAAGAAGTGGGTGTTATTTTGTATATACCGACCCACAAGGTTTCACTGAATTACAGGTAAGGCACTGTCAAGTTATTTCTCTTCAGAGAAGCCCCTAACTTCGAAAGGTATTCAAAGACAGCCGCAAAATTGCACCACTTAGGACCTTTATCTTCTCTTTTTTTTTAAAAAAAATATTTGTTAAAAATTTTGTTTTATATTTTAAGAACCTATAGTACGTGATATAGTCTAGTATAAAGTATAAAATAATTAAATGGGCAAGATACATATTACAAAAGTAAAAAAATAATACTATAGTTTTCCACTATGATTTTGTTTCTGTTTTGAATGAATCATTCATTATTTTTGAAAATGAACGTGATACAACTAACTTGAGAAACTAGATTTTTAATTTGGTGAATCCATGCAATCTATATACTTGCTTAATATTCTATGGTAATGGTACATTGATTTAGTTCATTTGCTTCTAATTCTCTTTTTATCACCATATTAACAAAAAATAACCTTGGTAATGATAGAATCAAATAATAATTTTCATGTGGTTCTAGCATTTGTAAGTGAATAAAATGATAGAGAACTTTCAACAGTAGCAATTGTTTCATTTTATTTTTGAAATAGAAACTCATGCTATATTTAATTTAATCGCTTTATGACGATAGTAGATTTTTATGACTAATCGGTGTTTTCTTTCATTGTTGATCATCTTACTATCTTGTTGTTTTTATTCTGCGTTTGTGTGGATTTTTGGTACTTTCCCGTCTTGTTTATATTTTTATTAATATAGTGCTTATACTTTCCTTAAACGAAGGTCAATTGAAAATAACCTCTTTATCCTCACAAGATAGGGGTAAGATCTGCATACGCAGTACATTCCCTAGACCTCATTGGGTATGTTGTTGCTGTTGTTGTGTTGCTATATTTAATTTAAATACTTTTATTTTTTTATTAATAATTCGAGCAATATTGAATGAACATCACAAATACTATTCAAAAATATAAAACACCGGAAAAATCCAAAATATCAAAATAGATGAAGCCAAGCCCCCAAGGGATGCAGACATGGAATCAATATCAAATAAGGAACGATATCAGCCATATGTTGATAGGAGGAACAATGGCTCGGGACGTAACACCCCTCGAAATGATTGGAGAAACAACCGAGGTGAAGATTCTCGGGGACTAATGAGAAAGAATGGGTTCAATAAACACATCGAACCTATGGAGGCACCTCGACTATCAGAGTATAATTTTTGTGTAGATGCATCAGTGATCGTATCAGCTACTGGAAAGATCAAGGATACCAAGTGGCACACGTCTATATAAACCGATCTTTCTCAAAGAAACCCGATTGATGTGCAAGTATCATGGCACACATGTCATAAAATAGTAGATTGCAGGCAGCTAAGGGAAGAAGTAACTCGGTTGTTCAACGAGGGCCACTTTCAAGAATTCCTAAGTGATCAGGATAAGAATCACTTCAGGGAGAGAGATGCAAGGAAAAATGAGAAAGAAGAGCCATAACATGTAATCCACATGATTATTGGCGGAGTTGATATCCCTCAATGACCTGTATTCAAGCGCACCAAAGTATCAATCACCAGAGAAAAACCGGCTCTGAGTTGTGTGCCCGAGGACGTTTTATCATTCTATAACGAGGAAACATAAGGCACATCTCATCCTCATAATGAATCCCCGGCAATCTCAATCCTTTTGAATAAAATTCAAGCTAAACGTGCGTTAGTGGATCTAGGTAGCTCAGCAAACATAATCAGATCGAGGGCCGGGGAACAACTCGGCCTACAAGATCAGATTGTACCTGCATCCTGGGTCCTGAGTGGTTTCAACATGGTAAGTGAAACAACAAAGGGAGATATTATCCTTCTTGTGAACGTAGCCGAGACCATACAAGATACGAAGTTCCATGTCATCAAAGGTGACATGAGGTATATCGCACTCCTCAGAAGACCGTTGATACACAACATGGGGGCAGTGCCTTCAACTCTTCACCAGATGATGAAGTTCCCAATAGAGGAAGGGATGAAAACAGTCTATGGAGAGCAACATGCTGCAAAAGAGATGTTTGCAATTGAAGAAGTGGTGCTGATTCCAGAGCCTTTGACTTCGGAGAAATCGAGCACCAAAGATAAGCAAACAGCCAAATAGCAATCAGCGCCTCCAGCCTCGATGGAGTCGAAGCAATAGGTAACCGAAGACAAAGATGAGTATTTCCTTACTCCCCCAACCTTCATCATTCCCGAAGAATTTGAATCAACCAAATCAACTATTGAGGAACTGGAGCAGGTCATACTTATCGAATACATGCCCGAGAGAAAGGTATACCTGGAAATGGGATTGACCCTCAAACTTAGAAAAAAAATCATTCAATTTCGTATTGATAATATGGATTTCTTTGCTTGGTACCATTTAGATATGATAGGGATTCCACCGGAATTCACCACGCATCGGCTGAGCACCGATCCATGCTTCAAATCGGTAAAGAAAAAAATGAGGCCTCAATCCAAGGCACAACATGCTTTCATAAAAGACGAGGAAACCAAACTTCTTAACATAGGATCTATTCGAGAGTAAAGTGCCCTGAGTGGTTAGCCAATATAGTTGTATTTCCTAAAAAAGGAAACAAACTTAGAATGTGCGTAGATTATAAGGACCTGAACAAAACATGTCCAAAAGATTCTTTCCCCTTGCCAAACATCGACCGCATGATCGATTCCATGGTTGGCCACAAGAACCTAACTTTTATCGATGCCTACTACAGGTACAATCAGGTTCAGATGAACCCGGAGGACCAGGAAAAGACTTCATTTATTACTAAATTTGGAACTTATTGTTACAACATAATGCCCTCCAGGCTAAAAGATGCAGAAGCTACATAGAAACGCCTAGTTAACAAAATAATCGACGAACAAATAGGTAAAATAATGGAAGTCTATATTGATCATATGTTGGTTAAGTCCCTACGTGCAAAGGACCATCTAGTTCATTTGCATGAAACATTTGCAATTTTGAGGAAATACAACATGAAGCTTAACTCGAAGAAATATGCCTTCGGAGTTGGCTCGGGTAAGTTTCTCAGCTTCATGGTGTCAAATCGGAGTATCAAAATCAACCCCGATAAGATCAAGGCTATCGAAGATATCATGATCGTGGATAGTGTGAAGGGCGTGCAAAGCTAATAGGGCGAATAGCTGCTTTGGGTCAATTCATTTCGAGGTCATTAGATCGGAGTCACCGGTTCTTTTCTTTGCTAAAAAAGAAAAAGAATTTTGCATGGACCCCGGAATGCCAACAAGCTTTAGAAGAATTGAAGCGATATTTATCGAGCCCGTCTTTGCTTCACACCCCGAAAGTAGATGAAAAGCTTGAACTATATTTGGAAATATATGAGATAGCGTAAGTGGGGTGCTAGTTCAAGAAGAGAAAGCTACAATTCTCTGTTTATTATGTAAGCCGATCTCTAGGACATGCTGAAACTAGGTACCCTTACTTAGAAAAATTAGCACTTGCATTGATAAGCACATATTGAAAGTTAAAACCATATTTTTAATATCATCCTATATGTGTGATAACCAATTACTCCCTTTGAAATATTTTGCATAAGCTCGAGCTATCTGGCCAATTTGCCAAATGGGCCATTGAACTTAGCAGATAAGATATCGAATATCAACCCCGAATGACCATTTAGTCTCAAATCCTAGTTGACTTCATGGCCAATTTTATGCGGACCCTCGCACCCGAAGTGGAGAAAGAACTCCTGTTAAGTTCGGGTACAACATCAAAGGTTGTATGGATCCTTTTCACATATGGAGCCTCGAATGTGAAGGGGTCTAGGCTCGACATTGTCTTGAAGCCACCCACGAGCGATACCATTAGGCAATCTATCAAAACTCTAAAATTAACTAACAATGAGGCCGAGTATGAGGCCATGATTGTAGGTCTCGAGCTAGCTAAAAGTTTGGGAGCAAAAGTCATCGAGGTCAAGTGTGATTCTCTATTGGTGGTAAACCAAGTAAATAAAAGTTTCGAGGTCCGAGAGGATAGAATGCAACAGAACTTGGATAAACTACAGGTAACTTTGCACCACTTCAAGGAGTGGACTCTAGATCATGTGCCTCAAGAACAAAATAGCAAGGACGATGCACTTGCTAATCTGGGATCCTCGATCGAAGAAGACGACATCGTCCCAGGGATTGTCGTCCAATTATCAAGGTCTGTAGTTGAAGAGGTTCATGCCGAGATAAATTCAACAAGTTTAAAATGGGACTAGAGGGATAAGTATATCGACTATTTAAAGAGCGGAAAGCTTCAATCGGATCACAAATAATTGAGGGCCCTA
>JASVEL010001769.1:0-131443 GCA_032618575.1 Nicotiana noctiflora
GTTTTGAAAACCTAGATTATGTTAAAAGTTATTTTTAGGGACCCCGAGATGAGTCCAATCAAATCTGGGCTCATACTATCTATTGAGCCCAAATAAATAGAGAAAAATAAGAAACAGATTTGAAATTCCTTAACCAATATACCAATGCTCAACATAATGGATAAATTCAACCAAATGACAATTTATTTCATAAAATCAGAAGTACAGCTTTACAAAATTAACTTAAAATTCCAATCACCTATCACTAATTGAATCTGAATAACAAATTACTGTTTCATATACCTTAATAGTTACGTATTACTTAGCTATGCGAACATGATTATTATTGATCCCTAATTGTGACTGATTCTCTTCTGATTATAATTATCAATTACTAACTGAACTCAAACAATAAATAGTTTATGTAAACTTCTTAGAATAGTGATATGATACTTAACTCTATAATTTAATTGCTGATTCTAACTTGTACTATTTCAGGTTGTTATTAATCTAACTGAACTGAAGAAACTGACTCTAACAAAGTCGATTAGCCATCACATTCTAATTTATGAAATCTAATGTGGTTATTGTGATTATTATCTGGGTTACAAAGCTAATATCATCTAGGTGAGTTGATTTATGAGTTGATTTGTTTTTTTAGTTCTATGGTGATTACGACTACATATACTCTATTCTATTCTATCTATTACATTATCAGCAGTGTCACCTCAGTCTCATACGTATCAGTTATACAAACATCCCTATCAAATTACAGTGAATCTAATCATGCGATAAGAGTAAAAGCATATGAATTACAACAGAAAACTCTCGTCTGAAAAACTCATAGAATTTATTTCTTCATATCAGCTGTAGTTACATGTTTGGGTAAGAGTTTTGTACCTGATTCAGCAAAGTAAAATCTATGAGTCTAGGATGCAAATGAAGAAGGATAGTCAATGATCACAACAACAGAATCAATAGAGAGTAAATCACAGCAGCACAGTAAATAGCACAGTCGAATGTTATCTTCAAATTTAACAAATAAACTATCCAACAACAGACTTGAAGAAAACCCAATAAAATGCAACAATGAAAAATAATAGAAGACCCTAATTGAATTTCAAAACTATGCTTGACTATACCCAGGAATTCACTCTCAATTTATGGTGTTTCACTCTTAATTTCAGAAATTTTCGCTGAATTTCTAGAATCCAGCCCCTTTTCAGGCTTAGTTACAGCCTATTTATAGATGTTATTGGTGAAATTTTGAGGGGGAAATCTTATTACCAATTCCCTCCCCCTAATTCTTTAATTTTTTGCAGTTTGGTACCTTATTTCAGATTTGAAATACCTTCCATCCCTTGCTGGAAGGTTCTAGGGTGGTCTTTTTGCTTCTATTAAGGGTCATTACTATAGTACCCCCACATGCTAAGGATTTTAATAGTTATGCCTTTTTATTGGGTCTGTTTTACCCTTTGTTTTATGCATTATTACAGAAATACTAAGCTTGAATGTCTAATTTATCCCTGCAAGCTCTATTAAATCTACAACTTTGCCGTTTTTATTCTTTTTATACCCCTGTTACTTCTTGTTAATTACCCGACCTGTTAAAGGTCTGGGTATTATAAATTTAACTAGTATTTAATTGCTGGCCATCACTTACAAGTCATTCAAGACTTGGCCAGCTTTAACCCTAACTCTTTTCAGCTTTAACCTCTTTAAGAGGTAACCCTTTCTATTTATACTTACCTAATTGAATTGAATTGCAGGACTAACCTGCTTCTATTTACAGAATTAGCCACTCCATTGTCTCAAGAGTGGCTATATTAATCAAATAATTCTTAAGTCATTTCAATTGTAGCCAGCTTAGGTTATTTTTCAATATTAGCCAATTAGATTTTTGTCAATACTAGCCAGTTAACTAATCATTTATCTATTACAGCTATAACCAACGCCCTAAAGTATAGTAGGATTAATCATAGTCTAACACATGAATCTATTACAAATACAGCCCACTTATGTCAATTTGTACACATTTCCACAATCAGAAATCACTTATCAATTAACCAAAATTCAGAAAGAAATTAGATAATAGTTGAATTTCGATTAACTAACTCATAGCTTCAGACTCAAGCATAGCTAACAAATTCGACATAAAGAAGCGTACTCACAACACATTCATGTATAGACTTATAGAAAAACCCTAAGAGGCTTAGTATATCAGTTAAGCATAATAAACAGAATAGATGACAGGCTAATGATAGAAACCCTCAGAAGTTATCAAAGAAGATAAACAATCAAAGCATGCTTGAACAGAAGTCATGTAGAAGATGCAATAATTAGAAGATATAAGATGAAAGTATAATCAGAAGATTTTAATATTCAAACATGTGATAGATTAACTACAACTAACTAAAAAAGCAAAATAAACAAAGAAAACATGCTAGAAATCCAAACAACAGAAAACAGGAAGCCAGAAAGCTTAGCTTAGCAGGATATGACTCCTGTGCATTCCTTATTCTTTTCTTTTCTTCTAGTTCTCTAAGACTTCAGAAACTCAAAATCTTTATTTTTCTAGATTTTCTTTAAACAAGCTATTTTCTTGGATTCTTGGTGGTAAAGAAGTGTTAGAAGTGTAAAGGGGTGTGTTTTGGGGGTGGGTCTCGTTTGGGAGTTCGCCGGAGATAGGGTTCCGGTGAGCTTATTCTGGATATTCGAGCATTTACAGAGACGAGAGAAACCAACTACGTAGGGTGAAAGATCCCCTCGTAGTGGTTCCATGGTGTTAATTTGAAAGGTGGGTTCATAGTTTGAAGGTCACGACAAAGATTCCGATGACCGGGCTTTCAAGAAGTCGGGAGTTTTTTCTGGTTTTCTTTGGTTTTAGGGGGTTTTGTGTGAAGAAGAAAGAGGGAAAGATTTCTGGGGTTAGGGATGACCAGAGACTGCCATGAATGCCGGCCAGTCTCCATGGTCGTGATGAAGAAGACGAAGGAGAAGGGCGGCTAGGGTTTGGGGAGTGGGTAAATGGCCGGTCTCTGATTGAGAGACTGGGCTTATATACTCCAACAGGCCTGGGCGATCCTGGCCTTTGGATCATTTCTGATCAACGACCAGGATGAATTGATCCCATACGCTGTCATTTGGGGTGTTACTAAAGACCGCCTGGCCTCCGTTAGATCATCTTAAATGGACGGCCATGATTAAATGGACAATACTACGTCATTTGGTTTATTTAACGAGATTCAAAATTGTCCGTTTGATTAATCGTACGGACGGCCAGGATTTAATCCTTTGATACGCCGTCGTTTTCTTTTAAAGCTGGACCGGCCAGTGTATTCTTTTGGGCTTTTTATATTTTGGGCTAGAACTTTGGCCTAATTATTGTATTTTTTGTTTATTTTCTTATGTATTTAATTAATTTTGTATTTTTCTTGTTGTATTTTATTTTTCTCTTTTGTATTCTTTTCAATTATTTCTTCTCTTTTATTTTCCTATTTTTCTAAATTTTCTGGTATTTTTTGACATTTTTCCTATTTTCTTTAATTTTCCGGTATATTTGTATTTTTTGTTAATTTTCTTGAATTTTTGTGACATTTTCTAATTAACCTATTTTTTTAATTTTTGATTTCACATCGTTTCAATCACAAGCACACACTTTATTTCAATTAAGCACATAATTGCAAATCAAAAAATCTTATTTATTTTAATTTTGGAATTTATCTCCCTAGGGCAAAAATCGTGCTCACAACTCTCATTTTTACTACCATGAACGATCCCCATCTCAACATGGCCAACTTTCCTGTAACGATTTTCTTTTTACTTGCCCAGTTTTCACACGACTCGGGCTCAAAATTATCTCAAACCATTCTTATTTCCTTTAAATGTCTCGATCACCTCCAAATGGTTTTATGATTAACATTTAAGATTAGGTCCAAACTGTGCGTGCATGTCATAGCACTAGAATCAGCGTCTGAACAAAAGACAAATCTAAAGGATAAAAAGAACTAAAAAAAATAAGATAACTAGAGGTAACAAAAGACCGAAAGTTTCATTAGACAAACGGCGAAACAGTTCAAATATAAAACAAGCAAAACAAACCAAAGTACAACCCTGAAACAAAACTAGACAAGACTAAGCAAACTGCTATGACACAAATAGAAGGATAAGAGGGTTTGACCACAATACAAAATCCGGGTTACACCCCTAAAAATAACCCGGACAACAGAAATGACAACAAAATAAGCCACCAAAACTCCACTCTGATTGATCAAGAGATGGAGCGTCTTTCCCACTACCAAGCACGACATGCATCTTAGCCACTAAGTTCCGCATCTATATTTCCAAGCTCATTACCAGCTTATATATCATCAACTTCAGCCAATAAGTTCTCAAGAGGATTTGCATGCTCCACATCACTGTCATTGATCACAATTTCCCCTTCTTGAATCATTCTTTCTACTTCCTTTTTCAAAGAATGACAATCTTCAATGCTATGCCCTTGGACGTTAGAGTGGTACATGCATCGAATAACAGGATCAAATCCTTTTGCATATGGGTCTGGGATATAGCCAAGGAGCGGCTCAATCAGGCCAAAATGCTTTAACTTTTCAAACAAGCTTGCGTAGGACTCCCCAATTGGTGTGAAACTATTTTTTGCCTTTGCTTCCCTTCCTGCCCCTATTTTCTGGGGTTGTTGGGTGCTCGAGCATGTTGTGAAGGAAAGCGTGCATTATGCGGTGCTAGTGCTATCCATAGGGAGCGACTTGGCGGTTGGACATTGGCCGGACACTGTGCGGGTGCTAATATTGAGGTGATTTATATGGAGCTAGGGGATATGTTTGGGCGTGATGGACGAAAAACCATGGTTCTGGTGGGTTGTGGGGGTCTGGGTTGGTAGTAAGGGGAAGGACCTCTAGATCTAGGCCGAGTACCCACTTCGACTGTTGCGACTTCTTCCCCCTTCTTCTTCCCGAGCACACGTCCCGTGACACTCTGGATGGCTAGAGTGGTGGCCTTGATTTCTGAATAACTCATTATCTTATTGGATTTGAGTCCTTCTTCAATCATGCCGCCCATTTTAATGACTTCATTGAAAGATTTTCCAACTGATGTCACCAGGTGACCAAAGTAAGTTGGCTCCAAAGTCTGCAAAAAGTAATCCACCTTTTCACTTTCCTTCATTCGGGGATCTACCCATGCTGCCCGTTCCCTCCAATGGATCCGTACTTCCTGAAACTCTCTCCAGGCTTTTTCTTGATTTTTGACAATGTGAGATGGTCAGGGACTATCTCAAGAGTATATTGGAAGTGACCAGCAAACGCTTGTGCCAGGTCATCCCAGGTGTACGATTTACCATGGTCCAGGCGTGTGTACCATTCCGATGCAGACCCGCTTAAACTTTGGTTTAAGTACGCCATCAGTAACTCATCTTTTCCACTCGCCCCTCTCATCTTACTGCAAAATCCTCGCAAATATGCCACTAGATCACCATGCCCGTCATATAGATCGAACTTAGGCATCTTGAACACTGCTGGCAACTGAACATCTGGAATCATGCATAAATCCTTATACGCCACGCTAACTTGGCCACCTAGACCCTGCATATTTCGAAAAGAATGCTCTAGGCTCTTTACTTTCCAAACCATTTCTTCCTGCTCTGGATTCTTATTCTGTGTTTTAGGCATTTTCGGGTTGTCGAGCTGAATAGAGAATGGGTAACGTTCAGATGCTTTGAAGGTGGGTTCAGGAGGATAATACTGATGATCCTGAATTTGAAATACAGGATTGCTAGAAAATCTATGAAGTGTGGCCGACGGGGGTTCCACGAAAACAGGGGTAATTGGTGGTGGAGGGTTCTGTTTGGGTGGCGGAGCTGGGGGATCATAGGGATTTCTTCCCTGATAGTAGTAGTAACTTGGGAAGCTTGTCGAAGGGCCATGAGGAGGGTATTCTGGAGTTTGTACCGGTGGGAGAGTAGGAGTAGTGGGAAGGGTTGGTATCTGTTGCACCCTAGCCCATGCTAGGTGCATTTCTTTCATCTCTTGTCTCAACCTTTCTACTTCCTCCTTTAGCGTTTGATTTTCCGTCTTTTCCTTCTCAACACCTTTCTCCGAGTTGGACATGCTTTTTGATATGAGCCCTTTAGATCTTGCTTGGTAATGGTGATCTGTCAGTACGTTCTAATGAGCTAACTGTTTGAAACCTTTTGAAAATAACAAACTTTTCAGCATTAGAGTTTTAACACATATTGCAAATGCATGTTGGAATGCAATGTACCTAGGCAGTTTAACCATTTCTATCATGTCTTTTTCTCTTTTATTTTTTGCTTTTTAGTTGTGGTCGAATCTTATGGAGATTGCCAACGTATCAAGACCCCGCATGAATTAGACCGTGCGTAGTTCGGATCAATGAAAGGTCAAAATCAATAAAACAATTTTTTTTTAGTTTTTCATAATAAAACAAACTTTGATTTTAAAAGAAAGGTTCAAAAACTAATTAAACTAACAGACTTTGACGGAAAAACGATCTACAGACTCGAAAATCAAACACCCACACGTAAAATAATTACAAACTCGAAACAAAGGGACATATTCCTTCCCCTATATGTCAATTTTAACCAAATGACTATTTTTGCAAACGTGTCCCCTTCTCTATTTCACATGAATTTTGAGGCCGAAGAGGATTATTTTAAGACATTTCACAAACTTATCCGTTCTTTTACGAAAATAGCCTTTCGACAACTAAAAGATACTCTAAGGCTATTTTGGCAAGAACGTGGTAAAACACCGCAAAGGCTGGCTCGGCTTATTTTGACCAAAAATCCAAACATCATTCGGAAATAAACTGACGCTTTGTTTTTTTTTTTTAATAATTAAAATGAAAAGACCTGGTTTTGCAAACACAACCTTTCAGTGCCTCGGAGACGAAGATTTTAAGGTTGTGTGGGTCAATCGGTCAAAATCTAAAAACAAATGACCCAAATGTGGTTGTTTATACAAAATCAGCCTTCCGGCGTCCCTCTCGGGAACATTCGACTATTTTTGACAAAAACAGCATCACCCGACTTATTTATGACGAAAAATTAATTTCGACATTTTTGGCTATTTTGGAAAATAGGAGGTTGGACCCGATGGGGGTTGCCTACGTATCTCACATCCGGTGAGAATCAAACCAGCGTAGTCCGATAAAAAAAAACAAACTACATCTGTAAATGAAACAAACTATTTTTTTGAAAAAAAATTAAACTATTTTTTTTTTAAAAAAAGAATAAATCACACATTTTTATTTTTGCTTATAAAATTTTTGGTCTCTTTATTTTAAAAGAAAACATTTTTTTCCTTTTAAGTAAAAAAACTATTTTGAAAATAATAATTTTTTTATTTTCGTCAATATTTAAAAACCGGTCAGCATGCAAGTCTGAAGCAAATAAATGCATAAAACAAATAGGATGCAGCAGAATGGTTTTTAATTTTAGGTTGAGTGTCCTAGACAGACCCAAACCCTGTGTTGAGTCTCCTAAGTCAAAATGCACATGATGCAAACAAACGTTCCTATTAGGGATCCGGCATGAGGCGTTGTTATTCTAGGTTAACATCCTATTGGAAAAATTATCTATACTGCCTTTACTCGAGCGGACAACTCGAGCCGAGTAGGGTCAGTGCACCGGTAGCATGGCTTTCCGGCTTAATTGACGGTACTCCCTGCCTAAACATGTGTGACTAAATCCTTCACCGGGTGCCAAGCACCTCAGCTATCCCAAAGAAAGACGGGCTATGTACAACAAATTCCCAATGTTAAATTGAAGAAGACTCAGAGGAGAGGTGGGTATCAGCACAATTTATATACAATTCACAAAATATCAAAGCGGTAGAAGCAACATTTAGCACATTAAGAAAAACATATAATAAAATCAGATAATAAATAAGCCAAATACAACAATTATTCAAAGCTCGAATTCTTAAACCCTAAATCAGTGGTTCTGGGTTTGCTTCCCCAGCAGAGTCGCCAGAGCTGTCACACATCCTTTTTTATGATACCCGCGAGGGCGCAATAGAGATTTTTCCAATTAAAGGACAATCGAAATGGGATTTGTTATTAAGGTTCAGAGTCGCCACTTTGGAGATTAATAGCATCCGAAGTCCCCGGTTGAATCCCGAATCGAGGAAAAGATTGAATCTGTATTACAGTTCGCGAACCAGAAATCCGGATAAGGAATTCTGTTAACCCGAGAGAAGGTGTTAGGCATTCCCGAGTTCCGTGGTTCTAGCACAGTCGCTCAACTGTTATATTTGGCTTATTTATCTGATTTTAAAACATGTTATAACTTATTTAAACTAAAACTAAAGCCAAAAGTGAAAGTTAAAGCTAAAGTTTAAAGGAAAAGCAAAAGCAAAAGCTAAAGCAAAAAAGCAAAAGTTAAAATTAAAGCAAAAGTTAAAGCAAAAATGGTGAATTCCGTGATTGTGGCACGGTCACTCAACTGAAATTTGGATTTGGGTGACATAAATGTGCACCCGAGTTTAAGTAGGTAAAATTATTAAACTACGCGCCTAAAGAGACAAACGCGATGTTATCTTTGGGGAAGGCCGTGAAATTAGCTAAACGGCCCATCCCGAATTCTAAGTATTTTTATATATTTATAGAGGGTCCCGCAATTCGTAATTTTATTTGGAGCCGTTCACCTCAAATTATTCGAACCAACTTTCTAAATTAATCCATGAGTGCCATAGACTAGGTGATGGTATGCTGCGTTTAACATTTTTCTTAAACTGGATCTATGAAGAAAATGATACCTAACACTCTATAGACTAACAACTAAATCCAAAGAAAAATTATTAAGGTCCAAATCTTTTAAGTTAAATCAAAATCCAAATACTATACTCAAAAATACCCAACAGTCCACCTCTAACCCATTTTCTATAGCCCGTTTCATCAAACCCAAGTCTTATTATCCTACATTTTTGCAACAATGTCTAATCTATACTACACCATAGGATAGACAAGATACAAATTAAAATTTTATTTAGCAAATCAAGCAAAATTCACTATTGAGCATTTTAATCTAACAGATTACGTGCAAAGTCCATAACATAACTAAGAAAAGTATAAACTATAATGAGGCAAAATAATCAAAACTAATCAATAAGAACTCGTTTCTAATCTCAATCATGGGAATATGCAGCATATTGATGTCAATTTAACCAAGTGACCATATGAAAATGAAGCTGAAGAACTGACCTTATATTATTGTAATTCTAGAGCAAATACAATAAAAATAAAGCTCTAGGACAGCAAAGCATTCGAGCGAACTACAGGGTAGGCATCTGGACTGAAATCGCAGCATCGAACACACCCGTTAACCAAAGGACACGCCGAAAAAACTCGACAACACAAACTCGACTGGATTTGGGGTAGAGATTTCAAGCTTTGGTATGATGTGTGTGTCGATGAAGAAAGCAGGGATAAAATCATTTGGTTCTGTTTGTCCCGTTTGAGCTCGTTAATCCGGTGAGCTACTGGAGATCATTTTTTCTGGCGAGTTTCAGGTAGCCATGGGTGTGCTGCTTGAGTTCAAATGAAGAATAAGAGGCTGAGAGGGTCGTTTGGTTGCTGCTGGAATGAAAGAAAAAGATGAAGAAGAAACTGGTGGTCATCAGACTGGTCGGAGACGGGCAGCAGCTAGTTTGATGAGATGGGACGCTTGGCGTGGGGCTGCTGGTTAGCGTGGCTGGACTAGTTGGTTGTTAGGGGCGAGTCGAGTGGTTTTAGGGTAGGTTTTTTTATTTTAGTTCTTGGTTTTTGTTGATGAAGATGACTGAACCGTGTATTGTCTTCCCTTTTTGTTGGTGAAGAAAGAGAAGAAATAGTAGAGTGTTGTCTATATTTTCTATTGTTCTTCACGTGTGTGCATGTGCATTTTTTTCTTTTTGTCTGATCAAAATAGTAGTCCATTTTCTCTTGTCCCCCTTTGTGATATGCATAAGTATGTATTTTTGTATTGTTTTCTCTGAAGATGGTCACTCCACAGTAGTCTTCCCGCCTTTTCTATGTTTTTCAATTATTAGCTCCATCAATAGTAACGTCTTTCCCTCTCTGTCTTTTGCCTTTGTGATAATCCGGCCCGTCATCACGTGAGTTATCACCTCGTTATCCCCGTTAAATGCTTGTTAATGTTTCAATATGCATGTTTGGCGAGTTTGAGTCAATTCAGGTTGAGTTTAGTTGGAAATGAGATAAAAAGTCACTTAGAGGAAGGAATAGTTGGGAAAAGTCAGCTGGATGTTGACCTGTGAGTTAGAGAGCTCGGAATCGAATTCTGATGATTGGGTCAGCTCCGGGAGGTCATTTGTGAGCTAGGAGAGCAATCGAAAGTGAATTTAGAGGTCCGATGTAGTTTTAGGCTTGAATTGGCTAAAGTTGAATTTTGGCGATATCTGATCAATAGGCGAGATTTTGATCCGGGAGTCGAAATGGGATTCCGACAGTTGCAGTAGCTCCGTTAAGTGATTTTGGATGTGCCTGCAAAATTTCAGGTCATTCGGAGGTCGTTTGGTCGGGTTTTTGGTCGAATGTCGGTTTTCCAAGTTTGAATGAAAACTTAGGCTTGAATTTGCTTGAATTCAGTGTTTTCCGTGCTTGAGGGCGTGTTTTTATGATTGGAACAAGTTTGTATCTTGTTATGGAGTATGCTTGTGGTTTTTGTTGGGGTCCCGGGGGCCTCGGGTTGATTTCGGGGGTCTAAATGGACCATTTCTTGCATTTTTGAACTGCTGTTGGCTGCTGGTTTTTGTTGCAGACGGATGCTCTATGCGATCGTATAGAGCAGTTGCGATCGCATAGAAGGATGGAAGTCAGCCCCCGAGTTGTTCTATGCGATCGCAAAAAATGAGAGATCGCATAGGTATGGAACCTGGCACTCTGCGATCGCAGGGTCACTTGTGCGAACGCATAGGGTAAAATGACCCGGGGTGCCTAAGAAGCTTATTGTTCTATGCGATCGCGGGGTCAGTTTGCGATCGCATAGTAGTAATTTGGAGCCTGGGTGAGATATTCTATGCTATTGCAGAGAGTAAGTGCGATCGCATAGCCTTAATTAATTCGAGCTATCATTTGTTCTATGCGATCGCAATGATGGGATGCAATCGCATAGTGTAATTGTCTGGGTAGACAGACCTGTTAAGTAACATTTCCACACGCGAGGGTTTTCATATTTCATCAAATTTGAGTGAACCTTGGGAGCTTAAAGACGGTAATTTGCAAGGATTTCATCGGGAAAGCATCGGGGGGTAAGTTTCACGGTTCAAATACTTGTTTTTATCTTCGAATCCTCCTCTATTTCACTGAAATTGGATGAATTAATTGGGAAATTTAGCCTAAGCCAGGGTTTTGGTAAAATGTCAATTCGAATGGGCAAACAGAGTCCGATTTTGGAAAACTTTATATGCATAGACTCGTATGGAGACGAGGTTTCCGAATATGTAACTTTTTAAATTTTTTTAGGAAGAGCACCAAAAATCGAGTTTTGACAACTTTGTGGGTTTTGATACAATTTGGGTTATTTCATATGGGTTGCGTGAATTGAGCATATATTGATGTATTATCATTGATTTTGAGCAGACTTGGCATCCGAGGAGATTGATTGGCGAGGCAAGCGCAAGGCGGACTAAGGTTTCTACCGGTTTGAGGTGAGTGGTAGTAGTAAATAATGTACTGAGGGTTTGAAACCCCGTACTAGCACTTCACAGTGCTATGTTGAGATGAGATACGCGTCTAGTGATGGGCGTGGTGACATTGTGATTGGGGATTTGGACTTGGTCCTTCCCGGCTTATAGTAGACTGTGTATTATGACTGTTAATGAGATTATAACTGAGAAATTGGGCTAATAGCCATGTCTGGGGCCTTGCACCGATCTGTAGAGCATTAGGGGACCTGTTGAGCTAGGTGACCCTTATATCGTGTTGGAAACTTATACTCAGCCGTAAAAACCAGTTGAATATCCTATTAAGAGCCAATACTAGGTGTGTACTGTGAGAGATAGACTACTTAGGGTGGGAGTTCCCTGATTTAGCTGAGTGGGCCTGAAAGGCCAATCCTAAACTAATTGTGACAGGGTCAAGGACCCATTATGAGGTATTATATATATATATACCTATATTGGATCGGGCCGCACGCCGCAGCAATATATATATTGGATCGGGTTGCATGCCGCAGCTTATATATATTGGATCGGGCTGCACGCCGCAACAGTATACATATTGGATCGGGCTGCACGCCGCAACAGTATATATATTGGATCGGGCTGCACGCCGCAGCAATATATATATATATATATATATATATATTGGATCGGATTGCACGCCGCAGTAATATATATTGGATCGGACTGCACGCCACGGTATTATTGCGCTTGGGCTGTAGGAGCCCCTACGGAGTCTGTGCACACCCCCAGTGAGCGCCGGAGAAAATATTATTGATTAATTTTAACAATGATACAATGAGCCATATATATATATATATATATATATATATATATATATATATATATATATATATATATATATAATCGGACTGCACGCCGCAGTAATATATGTGTGGATCGGACTGCACGCTACAGTAATATATGTGTGGATCGGACTGCACGCCGCAATATCATAGCGTTTGGGCCTAGGGAGGCCCTCCGAAGTCTGTATACACTACCTGTGAGCGTCGTCGATGTTAAATGGAGCGGGCTTCACGCCGCAGCGGTATATGTATTGGAGCGGGCTGCACGCCGCAACAATATACTTATCCATATCCTTATACATAATTAAGTACTTATACATTATAGGCATATGTATATATCTTCATACATTGATGTAGCTGTACACCGTAGCGTTACGAGTGAGGGTTTGGTAAGCGTGGGACCTTGTTGAGGTAGATGTGGATTGGAGATCAGAGTACTCACTGTAGTGATGACTTACCTGTGGGGGTTGCCTTAGAACTGTTTAGTGATAGTACAGGAGTTCTTATTTTTAGTTATTGTTTATTATTGTTACTCACTGAGTTGAAATATACTCACCCCACTCCCCTGCACTTTTCGTGCAGATTCACAGGTGCCCGAGAGCAGTTGAGTTGTTGTAGCTACTGATCCTTATCTACTTTTGCGGACACTACGAGGTAGCTGCCGGCGTTCGCAGAACCTGTTTTTCTCCTTCTTTATCATCCTTTTGTTTTCATCTGGTAGACTTGTTTGTACTAGGATGTTTATTCTGTAGAGGCTCAGTCTCGTGACACCACGATTCGGTTGGGACCGTATTTTGTATGTTGCTACTATTACGTTTATCATATTATCATGAACACTTGCTGTTTAAGTTTAACTGGATTAATTGGAATTAATAATTGGCTGGTTTAAGAGATAGTATGGTCGGGCTTGCCTAGCATTGTGTTGGGCACCATCACGACCGGGATTTGGGTCGTGACAAGTTGGTATTAGAGCCTAGGTTAACAGGTCTCGTGAGTCATAAGCCGGTTTAGTAGAGTCTCGTGGATCGGTACGGGGACGCCTGTACTTATCCTCGGGAGGCTGAAAACCTTTTAGGAAAGCTTCAAATTCTTGAAATTCTTATCGTGCGTACTTGATTCAGCTTGAGGTATGATTCTTGAAATTCCTTTTGCACGTTGATGTGTGCACTCGAGTGCTTAGTGATAAATTTGCCTTGATGGCTTATGATTCCCCAATCGAGGGACGAGATATAATCTCTGTGAGTTCATGTTAGGCCAGTCTGGAGGACTTGAGGCCGGATCCTTGTCTATGGATTGAACACCGAGGTGCTAATTTTGCGAACCGGTATTATGAAGTTCATGCTATCAGTATTGATCTTAATTGTGAAAATGGCAGTTTGATAATGGGTGAGCTGCAAGGTATTCTATCCTTATTGTGATCTGTTACGTAGCCCTAGCTATTGGCGTGGTGAGTATGTTCATGTTCCTTAGTGGAAAGGTAAAGTGCATTACGTGTGGTAGTATGAGTTCAGACACAAGAAGACCAAATTGGTTGTGCTAGGTGTATCATGGTAAAAGGTATATGTGTTATGATTTGAGCAGGTGTAGCGCATGTTCATGTACTAATGTTGATGATATAATTGTGTAGTATTGAGATTTGTGTTGTTGATATGCATTGTGTTGTCTTGTCGAGTTGCGGATGTATTGTTAGGATGATTTTGGTGATTCGCTGGCAGGTGGATAGGCCAAATTACAGAGGAAACTCTGTCGAAATTTCTGGAAAATTTGGGGCTTAGAAAATAATTCTGTCACCTAGAGAATAGGCTTAAATGGTGTGTGTATAAATGCAAGAGTTGCAAAAGAGTTAAGATGCGTGATAATTCGGATCTCCGCCGAAGCTTGTAAATGACTTGAGTTTAATCTAACTAGGACATTGTGGCATCAATTGAGTAAGAATGCTGTGAGGGGCTAAAAGTGCCTTGACGTATATGGCTTCGAGCTAAGTTGGGGAGGTTGCTATTGACTAGCTGATTGCACGATTGTGTGCTATGTTGATCCTGTCTCTAAGTACGTCGGAAATTTTGGTAAAGGTTATGGTGCTTCGTAGATATGAAAAAAATACTAGGGTGTTTTGAACTGTTGTTGGTAAAGAATGTTCAGTGTATAGAAAAGAAAGATAGCTAATTGTATTGGTATGTAATCATGTTCTGCGATGTCAGAGTTCTAACAAGTCAAGGGCGGTTCTGTTCAATAAGACAGTTGAATTATAACGGAATAAGGGTGAATGACGCCCAAGAATAGTCTTGCGGTGCTCAGGATTGTGCTGGTAACGACCAGGTGTCTTAAGGTGGTGTGTGTGGTTAGAGACTGTGGTCTCATTAGAAGGGATCAAGACTTGTGTTATGTTATATGAATGATGACATTCTATGTATCTATATTAGAGAGTAATGATAACGAATTCAAAATTGTAGGAAGTTCTTCAAGGTAAAGTGTTGTAGATTGTGGTACTTCTGGGGAACATCTGAGGGAGTATTCAGCGGCCTGTGAGCCTTAGACCGCGTGGTCTTGTGTATGAGTCTCGTATGGAAACCTGAGTTGAGGTATTGTGATCCTCCAGTGAAGGAGAATATTAAATTAAAGATGATAATAAACTGGAACAGTCTGAAAAGCTCATGAGTAACTCCTGGTGTGTGTTCGAAGTAATGAGTCTTGCAGTTATGGTGCAACAAAGCTCTCGATGCGCTGACAGTTGCATAGCTCGATGTGGGTAAAAGGACTCAGTCCTGGTAGTTAAGCTTATGCAACGAATGGGAAGAAACAATTGTGATGTGTTTTATCATGGTTTGAAAATGAGTATATTCCTGTCGGTAAGCGAAACGTGGAATGTGTAATGATTTTTCTTCTATATGGGATCATGAAGGTCCTTGACTAGTTGAGTGCGTCGATGTTTGCGGCGTAGGAGAGGGATAAAAATTTTCCATGTATCTTGGTATAGTATGGTATATGCGATGTGTTATGAAAAGATGATAACGGCATGTTCAAGGTTTTGAGATCAGTTCATATTATATGGGGAGTCATTAGAATTCCCAAGCAGCGTGGGCAGCTGCAGATAATCTGAGAATCAATCTTTCTGGTGATAAGGAAAATGGTACTGCTATTCTAGTGATTTGGTAGAGTATATGGTCAAAAAGGGCAAGGTGATGTAAAACTGATAATGTCCAGTGGTATTGTGGTATCCTCTTGTTGGATTGACAGTGATGATTGAGTTGTTGATGGCATAGGGAAATTTCTGAATGGCTTATGAATGGAGGCTTGATATGTGTGATTATGTATTCGTACGGTGGAATGTGGAATCATGCATAGTGATTCATGTGTTACATATGTGTTGGAGACTAGAAGTTCTCGTAATCCGCCTACGCAGTGGTGGTATATCGTGTGTATCGGCACCGTTTAGCGGTTATTGGAAATTGGAAGCCCTAGTGGCTATTTTGTTACTTGATATGATGAATTAGAATAATGATATCAGATTGCAGACATGTTGTCTAGACTAATGTGATATGGACTATATCAGAAAAATATCACAACTGCGTGGCAGAGCGCAACAGATCATACTCCAGCAGGGTAAATGTACCCTAGGGCCAGCGGACAGCTGGTAGGTATTGCTTTGTCAGTTGGGCCTTCGTGGTGGATGTCAGTGTAGAGGTATCTATCATTGATTCACTTCCAGTATTGAGGAACTTTGTTGGATGCATTTCATGTGGTCGAGCTTGAGGCTATGTATATGTTTGTTGCGGTGAGCAACTTGAGTCGATGTGCATTCCCTTTGCTAGATGTATTTGTGGATCGGGTGGCACGCTGCCACAGGTATAGTATCAGGATCGGGTGGCACGCTGCCACAGGTATGGTATCTGGATCGGGTGGCACGCCGCCACGGGTATGTTGTTGGAACGGGTTGCGCGCTGCAACAGTGTAATGGGGAAAATATAGATTCCTATATGTTACTTTGTATACAATACTTCCTAGCTCCTGAGGAATAGTCCGTATTGGGCATCGCTCGGGGAATAGCACATCGGTTGTGTCCTTTCAGGATTTGATAATGTATATCATTGTATCACCGCAGGTGTGATTGATTGCTTGAGTTCAGACCTAGTTATGTGTGTGGCTGACCATTTCGAGCATAGTGACTTGAGGTGCTCCATGAGTAATAGTGTTTGGATAGAATCATGGGCTGTGGCAAGGCCACGTGATGTTATGACCTTTCGATGAGGATTTAGGTACTCTAATTCTGTGATGTGAGACGAGATCTCAATTATGTGTTGTGATGGTATTGAGGAATTTGAATTATAGCTCTTTGTGTGAGTCTGTTGTCATGATTCGAGTGTGTTCAGATCGTTCTTATTGGAGCCTGTGTTGTGCTCGTTGCGGCTTAGGCCAGTGTTGAGGTGTCATATCACTAGTGTGGTGTGTTATAATCGAAATAATCGCTTGAGTCATTAATGAGTACGAGCATATTTGATCTTATCTTGTTAGAAAGGTAATATCGAGGTTTGGCTCCGAAACCTATTGTGGTATCAGTTTTAAAAGGGAAATGGATTCACGAATGGTTGACCCGAGAGATGGGTTTGGTATATTGCGTGCTTCAGTTGCCGTGGGCAGGATATGAAGGTGTTGGAATAAGATTCTAGCTAATGAGAAAGGTTCTTTCTGCTAGTATTTGGTTATTGTGGCCAGTTGTCGTGATTAGAGACTATCGTCTCGAGTGATTGAATTGTTTGCTACATCATGTGATCTCACCCGGAGTGGCGAGTTTGGCTATTACAGTTGGATCGTGCGTACTCTGAGTATAGATGTGGGATTCAGATTTGGTATATGATTTCGAAAAGTGCAATGTGGTTTATGGTTCAGATAGACTGTGGAAATTCAGCTATTCTATGTTATCGGACTTATGAAAGATAGGGTGAAGTGGTATCACCCCGAGTATATGCTTGGTGAGGTTATTCAGCTATGGTGTTGAATCTAGTACAACTCTGGGTTTGCTCGAGGACAAGCGTTTGCTTAAGTTGGGGAAAATGTGATGACCCGGCCCGTCATCATGTGAGTTATCACCTTGTTATCCCCGTTAAATGCTTGTTAATGTTTCAATATACATGTTTGGCGAGTTTGAGTCAATTCGGGTTGAGTTTAGTTGGAAATGAGACAAAAAGTCACTTAGAGGAAGGAATAGTTGGGAAAAGTCAGCTGGATGTTGACCTGTGAGTTAGAGAGCTCGGAATCAAATTCTGATGATTCGGTCAGCTCCGGGAGGTCATTTGTGAGCTAGGAGAGCGATCGGAAGTGAATTTGGAGGTCCGGTGTAGTTTTAGGCTTGAATTGGCTAAAGTTGAATTTTGGCGATATCCGATCGATAGGCGAGATTTTGATCCGGGAGTCGGAATGGAATTCCGACAGTTGCAGTAGCTCGGATAGGTGATTTTGGATGTGTCTGCAAAATTTCAGGTCATTCGGAGGTCGTTTGGTCGGGTTTTTGGTCGAATGTCGACTTCGAAAGTTTGAATGAAAACATAGGCTTGAATTTGCTTGGATTCGGTGTTTTCCGTGCTTGAGGGCGTGTTTTTATGATTGGAACAAGTTTGTATCGTGTTATGGAGTATGTTTCTGGTTTTTGTTGGGGTCCCGGGGCCCTCGGGTTGATTTCGGGGGTCCAAACAGTCCATTTCTTGCATTTTAAACTGCTGTTGGCTGCTGGTTTTTGTTGCAGACGGATGCTCTATGCGATCGCATAGAGTAGATGTGATCGTATAGAAGGATGGAAGTGAGCCCCCGAGTTGTTCTATGCGATCGCGAAAAAAGGGAAGCGATCGCATAGGTATGGAACCCGGCACTCTGCGATCGCAGGGTCACTTGTGCGAACGCATAGGGTAAAATGACCCGGGGTGCCTATGAAGCTTATTGTTCTATGCGATCGCGGGGTCAGTTTGTGATTGCATAGTAGTAATTTTGGTCTGGATGAGATGTTCTACGCGATCGCAGAGAGTAAGTGTGATCGCATATGTCACGCCCCAAATCGAGGGACATGACCGGCGCCTGACTAGGTAGCCCCAGTCAAGCGGACCTGGGTGCCTTTCATTCCCGCGTGTTACCCCTGTGTTGATTATTTCTCATTAACCAAATACCTTACCAATTATAACTGATTTCACAATATACAAACATAACCATGCGAGTGATTCATTAACAAGTTTACGATTTTTACAACGCCCAACATAATATATACATGAACCTCGAATCCCACAGTTTACATGTCTACGGAACCTCTAGGATACAAAGGACGATACAATACTTGCCGGTAACAAGGCTCCGGCTATACCTTACACAAAATCAAAATAAAGTCTAAACAAGAGTGGCATGAGCCATGCAGGGCCCCGAAAGGAAAGGGGCTCACCAAAACGGGCAGTGGAAGATGAAGGATGCTACTGCCGATGAGCTGAAGTACCTGCTACTGATTCACCTACAATCATAATACGAATGTAGCGTCCCCGGCAAAAGGGACGTCGGTACACTGGAATTGTACTGGTATGTATGGGCAAACTTTGTCCCAAGTAAACTCAAGCCATTAACAAGAAATCACGATGATAATACAGCCAATAAATTATATCAAGAATCAATTAAGCCAGCCAACCATATATTCCACATTTTTCCTCATTTCAGATAATTCTCAACACAAAGCACGTTGAAGATCAACAAGTAGAACAACCACAGATCAATCACGTAAAACACAAGTAGTCAAACAAAGGGGCAATCAGTGCCCCACAGGTTGCAAACTCTCCTGCTGTCTCCTTTCACAATTTCACATCTTTGATTTTTGTATCAATTTTCAATAGCGATTTCGATCGCTTTCCATCCTTATTACCCCTGACCACCCTTATTACCTCGGCCACCCTTATCACCCCAACCCACACCTTATTTCCTCATGTTGCGGCGCGCAACCCGATCCCACCTTACAGTTTAAAACACAACAATTTCAAACAGCAGATAAGGCACTACACACAATTTCAACAAGTTCAAATAAGCAACTTGCACATTGTTTCATGTTCTCAATTACTTATCAAGCCAATATCACAACCAAGTTACAATATTTCCATAATTAAGAATATTCACACAAGTATGTTCAACAATTTTCCACAGTTCAAGTGTTTCGTCTCTTTCCACAATAAACCAATTCTCAAGTGTTTCGTTTCTTTTCCACAAGGTGCCATATAGGCCATCATAACCATTATTCACAATTCTTCACCAATTCCAATTCCCTTGTTATCTTTCAATTCATATTTCATACCACACCACATGTAGTTTAACATCAATTAGATACCCAACAACAAAATCAACAAATTACACACAATCTCTCAAATTAACACATGCCAAACGAATTGCACACATAAGGGCGATTTCACAAGAATCAAAGTTAGCCATACATACCTCGATTGAGCTTTCCTTAAGTTACTACAACACTCCAAAAAAAACTCTAGCAATTCCAATCTACTATGAAACATAACAAAATTAAACACATAGTAGAAAGATATTCATGAAACTAGCTCATTTGAACATTTTATCAAACACTAGTTGAGCATCTTGATTTCGAATCCCCTTTTTAAGACTTCCTTCATTCCCTAACCCAATCTTTAGTTATTTAAGTTAAACAATCTTCCCATAAACCTAAGTTTTACATGCATGTATACACAATACTAATAAACCCAAGAATCATACCTCAATAACTCATCTTATACACAAAAACTCGAAATTTAAACCCTAGGGTATAGAATCTTACCTCTTAGATGAAGAACTTGCTATTGGGTTCTTGATTCTTGAAGATTGATGCAAGATTTGGATGATTTAAATGTTGGGTTCCTCCTTCTCTCTCTAAAACGCTCTCACCACTCTCTAAAATAAGTAAGAAATGACCCCAAAATGAACCCCAAAGCCTATATATTGAAATGGGGTCGGGTTATAAAAATAAAACAAATAACCCTGCGATGTCAATTCTGCTATCGCAGAATGCACCGCAGAATGGACATGCGGGCCGCAAAATGCACCGCAAAATCGGCAGCCAAAAATGAGCTACACTGGTTCAATCTGCGGTCAAAATGCGGACCGCAGAACGAACATGCGGACCGCAAAGTAGAAATGCGGATCGCAGATTTGACCTGACACACGATCGCATTTTCCAGCCTTTGGTAATTTGATCATAACTTTGTGTAGGAATGTCTAAATGACGAACGGTTTGAAGCGTTGGAAACTAGACTCAAAGGGCTTTCATTTGATATGCTATTAACCACATAAAACCTTATACATAATTATATATGGGCGTTTAAAGTGGAGCCTTGTGTGAATCCATTTGGAAATTTGGCCTATTTCGAAAATTTTCCTATTTGGCTTACACTTGGGCTTTCATTTGGACCTCATATCACTTACCATAAGACTCATACTAATATTTAGCAAGTCTAATTGATGTCCATAATGTTCATAGCACATAAAATATAATAATTAGCCTACGTGGCACCACAGAATTCTATATTACTTAGCGAAATTTTCCGGGGCCTTACATTCTCCCCCCCTTAGGATCATTCATCCTCGAATGAGTAGTATAGTCTTTCCCAAACACTTTAACATCATACATCTCTTTTCTAACCTACCTTCAGTCTCAAAATTTTCACTAACCCCTAAATTTTTCAGAAATTTCAGCAGAGTTTCCTTTGTAACTAGGCCTATCCTCCTGCCAGGGAATCACCAAATTCGTCTCAACAACACATCCACAATTATACATAGCACCACAATGTATATGTCCACAATCCTAATCCCAGTATTACAAGCACTACATTATCATAAGGATACTAGAACATGGACTACACAGTTTTAGATCAAAACACCTATATGGTACATTCCAAGTCAAAACTAACTGGTATTCCATCAAACGAAAGTACTTTCCTTCCACGACACATTAATCCTTCCACACGACATTATTGACTTACAAGCATTGTCATAACACCTTCTAAGAAGTAATATCAACTCCCAAAAATACATAACAAGGATGACAATATAAACATCTTGCATGAGATAACTATCCATTGACTTTACCTTTTGATAACTTCCATTGTACAATTTACACTCCACTGGATATTGCAATTCATGATAACAACAATAACCCACAATTCCATAACTTGGCATCATACCATCAAGGATGTCAGTTCATACTAAACAAACAATCATGTGTTCATAATAGTCCTTACCAACCATTAATGTAATCGCAAAGGTGTTCATCAACAAGAATATAATTTCATTTCAATCAACAGTCCATATGAAATCAAGACATCACGAGTCTTGCTAGTAGTGCATCATGATCATACAGTGCAATCGAGTCAATTCGTACCCACATTTTTTTTATCACTATCTTCTTAGACATAAGCATATGGAAACACAAAGTACATGAGGAACATTTATGAGGAATATCATACACCTATTGCAACCTAATGTGTAATACAGTCATGTTACCTTTATTAGCAACTCACATAACATTTTTAGGGGTACACTCACACTAAACCCTTGATGACCCTTAATAGTTACCCTAAGATGTGATACCATAAACTGGCTATAACTTTATCTGTCCAATATATATGTGATCACACTATGAAGCTTTATATTTGACTTGTCTGAACTTACAATACCCAATGGATCTAATACAACGAGGAACAACATAGTTCAAGATGAGGCTGGAGTTCATCAAGAATCCATTAATGCACTGGGTAGAGTACTATGAGGTCGTATACTAAGAGACACAAAATGTTACTACTAACAATACTGACATGGTTAATAATTGTGACTACCTCAATTAATACATAAATGAGGAATAGGAGTAAGTAGTACATGGAAATAGGAATCATTAAGGAGGAATACTCAAGCACGTGAACCACTCATTTCCTAAAGTGTAGGAAAAATCCGTCGACCCCGAATAGGAATACTCTAGCACCTTGAATGTGATATGGGATTCAAAATACACGAAGTTGAATTACACTCTTAACATTACTTGACACACAGAATCTATGCCGCAAGCCTATAAGGATGAAAATAATTGGACGCTTATGAGATTACCATATTCTAGACAACTTAACACTTCTTGGTAATTGATCATATACGAGGAAACTAAAAACTACGACCATTGTTTTTCATTCAAATCAACATGTTCATGATATGTACAAAAACCCGAAGTCATCTAATCTCAACCTTTCACGAGTGAAACTCAATAGCTAGGAAATCTGTATATTGGGACAAAAGCATGAATTGGTTAGATGGTTCTAATAGTTAACACGACGCTCCTGGGAGAAGGCAAATAACACTCATATCTAGCCAAAAAGGTGAGATACCAAGGGCAGTGAACCTCTCCACACATGACAATGACATAGTCCATGATTCTAGAAGTTGAGGGTGTAAAGAAAACCAAACTCAATGAGACAGTGCACAATAATCACTAAAGGTTTGCATATGTTCATGATGAGATCTCCATATGTTTTGACTTGAAAAAGGAAGTGTCATAGTGATACATAGAAGGCACGTTCTCTCATGGTTATCGTACAAGTGTAGGGAACTAGCACAATGAATTCACTAAATAAGGAATACGATTAAAACATTGTGGAGACATAATGAGAAAATAATCATTGGTTATAAGCTAGACACACTTCTACTATATTAACTTCCCACTGCAATATATGACCATGCCAGGAGCAACCACAATACTAGGACAGAGTGAGCTACTTACTGCGAGATGTCCCAAGTGCGCACGAAAACCATGGCGACACAAGATATCTATGATGGGGATGCGAGGATCTCAAAATTTTTTTTTTAGAGAGAACTTATGCACACGGTGACCATTTCAATTGATATGCACTCATATGATAGCCACTGAGATATGCATATATGTTACTAGACAGTGAAAAGGTTTCATGATGTTACTCGTAAGAGGGTAGATTGGTTGATCAAGCCATATAAGACACACACAACTAAGTAAAAGAATGACTCGAGAAGGATCACAAATCTTGGATACTTTGCATGGAACTTGACACCACATGTACAAACTTTACAATGGTGCATGTATAGGCACAAGTGAGCAGATGTTGTCAATTTAAATGAGACATTTCTGTAAGAAATTCATCGGGAATAGTCCTTTGTTGAGAATTTAGGAAAAGCAAGTAGGAAATATCAATAGTGTTATAACTCAATTCAGGAACATAATTATAGAGGTCAATTCCATAGGAGGTTGTACATACTAGAACTGTGATCGGGAGAATTTGTAAATAATACGTCTCATTAAAAGAGCATGTGCATGAACTATTTTGTTATTGGATTCTTTTTAAGAATATATCTATGCAAGGACAAGGAAATCATAAGGGTTTAACAAAAAGTTTAAACAATCACCACATTACCAAATAAAATGGATCACATAGCTTTTTACATAATTACCATACCTCTAGGCCGCATTTCATAGCCCTTGCATAGGGTTCACATATAAAATTATTCACCTATGCGCTTCATACAATAATAAGGAAATCACAAGTACAAATCAAACACTTTAAACATTCACCACATTATCGAATAAAAGAATCATGCCATTTTTACGTAAATTAGTCCATCGACTCTTGGGGCCATAATTATCACATCAGACTTGGCACTAGGCCACATTTCATAATACAATCTCTTCTTCCTCGCATTTCACATCATTTTCTCATATTTCACATCAACATCATAATCTGTTTCATATTCCCTCATGTCACAAGTATCACCAGGTACAATTTCATTTTGAGTTCTCGACACATTGTCTATACTTTATTTCTCAAAAGCATTTGACTTATTTCAACATCTCTATGCATAGAGGACTTCACATTTGAATACATGATTCATACTTCTAAAACCCATTTTAAGTTGTCAATAATAGCACATTGATCATATTGGAATGCATCTTTCACAAATATCGGGTCACAACAACAATTCATGTAAAGTATCAATCACAACTAGAGTCCAACATTTAGTCTTACCACATTTACACAGATCACTTACTTCATTTCCAAACATCTTTATACATTACCAACAACAAGACGCAATCAATCAAATACCTTTGGTACACGTAAGAACATTTTGGAAGAATCAACCATAACAAGTTTTCTCACAAAATTTGGCATCAAAATATCAATTCAAACTTGACTTGAAGTCTAGACATTTTAGCACATAGTTCACATTCTTTACATATCCTCATCTACCAAAAATAATATATTAAACAAATGAAGAAGTACCTCCAACATATATTTTCACAGCAACTATTCGCTTAACATAACAAAACGGGTACCGCATCAATTATATTTTGAACCTACAACATTTATGTGGGCACCATGGAAGCTTATTTTCTAAGAGAAGGGATTTTAGCCGTACATACTGATGAAATACTACATGATCTGGTGGTACAGTGACATTAGTAAGAACGAGGGTACTCTCCTTAACAACAACTTCTACCAATCACTCCATGACTCAACACATTCTCCTAACAAGTCCTTGGATAATCCACTTGGACTCAATGGTGGGATAAATCCCACCTTACATGCTTCGAATTCACAGATTATGGTATCAAAATTACCAATCTTGAGAGTAATACTTAGAGAGGAAATTAGCTCCATATCTTGAGCCATATCGCACGATCTGGAATATCAAAGAAGTGGGTAAATTCCTAAATGTCCGTGCAGCCCCCAACTTATATGATGTGGTCGACAACACACCGATAAGAAGGGCACTACTAGACACGGCTCCGAGATATCCTAGGACACTTAAAAACCTTAGGCTATGATACCAAGTTTGTCACGCCCCAAATCGAGGGACATGACCGGCGCTTGACTAGGTAGCCCCAGTCAAGCGGACCTGGGTGCCTTTCATTCCCACGTGTTACCCCTGTGTTGATTATTTCTCATTAACCAAATACCTTACCAATTATAACTGATTTCACAATATACAAACATAACCATGCGAGTGATTCATTAACAAGTTTACAGCTTTTACAACGCCCAACATAATATATACATGAGCCTCGAATCCCACAGTTTACATGTCTACGGAACCTCTAGGATACAAAGGACGATACAATACTTGCCGGTAACAAGGCTCCGGCTATACCTTACACAAAATCAAAATAAAGTCTAAACAAGAGTGGCATGAGCCATGCAGGGCCCCGAAAGGAAAGGGCCTCACCAAAACAGGCAGTGGAAGATAAAGGATGCTACTGTCGATGAGCTGAAGTACCTGCTACTGATTCACCTACAATCATAATACGAATGTAGCGTCCCCGGCAAAAGGGACGTCAGTACACTGGAATTGTATTGGTATGTATGGGCAAACTTTGTCCCAAGTAAACTCAAGCCATTAACAAGAAATCACGATGATAATACAGACAATGAATTACATCAAGAATCAATTAAGCCAGTCAACCATGTGTTTCCACATTTTTCCTCATTTCAGATAATTCTCAACACAAAGCACGTTTAAGATCAACCAGTAGAACAACCACAAATCAATCAAGTAAAACACAAGTAGTCAAACAAAGGGGCAATCAGTGCCCCACATGTTGCAAACTCTCCTGCTGTCTCCTTTCACAATTTCACATCATTGATTTTTGTATCAGTTTTCAATAGCGATTTCGATCGCTTTCCATCCTTATTACCCCTGACCACCCTTATTACCTCGGCCACCCTTATCACCCCAACCCACACCTTATTTCCTCATGTTGCGGCGCGTAACCCGATCCCATCTTACAGTTTAAAACACAATAATTTCAAACAGCAGATAAGGCACTACACACAATTTCAACAAGTTCAAATAAGCAACTTGCACATTGTTTCATGTTCTCAATTACTTATCAAGCCAATATCACAACCAAGTTACAATATTTCCATAATCAAGAATATTCACACAAGTATGTTCAACAATTTTTCACAGTTCAAGTGTTTTGTCTCTTTCCACAATAAACCAATTCTCAAGTGTTTCGTTTCTTTTCCACAAGGTGCCATATAGGCCATCATAACCATTATTCACAATTCTTCACCAATTCCAATTCCCTTGTTATCTTTCAATTCATATTTCATACCACACCACATGTAGTTTAACATCAATTAGATACCCAATAACAAAATCAACAAATTACACACAATCTCTCAAATTAACACATGCCAAACGAATTGCACACATAAGGGCGATTTCACAAGAATCAAAGTTGGCCATACATACCTCGATTGAGCTTTCCTTAAGTTACTACAACACTCCAAAAAAACTCTAGCAATTCCAATCTACTATGAAACATAACAAAACTAAACACATATTAGAAAGATATTCATGAAACTAGCTCATTTGAACATTTTATCAAACACTAGTTGAGCATCTTGATTTCGAATCCTATTTTTAAGACTTCCTTCATTCCCTAACCCAATCTTTAGTTATTTAAGTTAAACAATCTTCCCATAAACCTAAGTTTTACATGCATGTATACACAATACTAATAAACCCAAGAATCATACCTCAATAACTCATCTTATACACAAAAACTCGAAATTAAAACCCTAGGGTATAGAATCTTACCTCTTAGATGAAGAACTTGCTATTGGGTTCTTGATTCTTGAAGATTGATGCAAGATTTGGATGATTTAAATGTTGGGTTCCTCCTTCTCTCTCTAAAATGCTCTCACCACTCTCAAAAATCAGTAAGAAATGAACCCAAAATGAACCCCAAAGCCTATATATTGAAATGGGGCCGGGTTATAGAAATAAAACAAATAACCCTGCGATGTCAATTCTGCTATCGCAGAATGCACAATGGACATGCGGGCCGCAAAATGCACCGCAAAATCGGCAGCCAAAAATGAGCTACACTGGTTCAATCCGCGGTCAAAATGCGGACCGCAGAACGAACATGCGGACCGCAAATTAGAAATGCGGATCGCAGATTTGACGTGACACACGATCGCATTTTCCAGCTTTTGGTAATTTGATCATAACTTTGTGTAGGAATGTCCAAATGATGAACGGTTTTAAGCGTTGGAAACTAGACTCAAAGGGTTTTCATTTGATATGCTATTCACCACATAAAACCTTATACATAATTATCTATGGTCGTTTAAAGTGGAGCCTTGTGTGAATCCATTTGGAAATTTGGCCTATTTCGAAAATTTTCCTATTTGGCTTACACTTGGGCTTTCATTTGGACCTCATATCACTTACCATAAGACTCATACTCATATTTAGCAAGTCTAATTGATGTCCATAATGTTTATAGCACATAAAATATAATAATTAGCCTACGTGGCACCACAGAATTCTATATTACTTAGCGAAATTTTCCGGGGCCTTACAGCATAGCCTTAATTAATTCGAGCTATCATTGTTCTATGTGATCGCAATGATGGGATGCGATCGCATAGTGTAATTGTCTGGGCGGACAGACCTGTTAAGTAACATTTCCACACGCAAGGGTTTTCATATTTCATCAAATTTGAGTGAACCTTGAGAGCTTAAAGACGGGAATTTGCAAGGATTTCATCGGGAAATCATCGGGGGTAAGTTTCATGGTTCAAATACTTGTTTTTATCTTAGAATCCTCCTCTATTTCACTGAAATTGGATGATTTAATGGGGGAATTTAGCCTAAGCCAGGGTTTTGGTAAAATGTCGATTTGAATGGGCAAACGGACTCCGATTTTGGAAAAATTTATATGCATAGACTCGTATGGAGATGAGGGTTCCGAATATGTAACTTTTATAAATTTTTCAAGAAGCGCACCAAAAATCGGGTTTTGACAACTTTGTGGGTTTTAATACAATTTGGGTTATTTCATATGGGTTGTGTGAATTGAGCATATATTGATGTATTATCATTGATTTTGAGCAGACTTGGCATCCGAGGCGATTGATTGGCGAGGCAAGCGCAAGGCGAACTAAGGTTTCTACCGGTTCGAGGTGAGTGGTAGTAGTAAATAATGTACCTGAGGGTTTGAAACCCCGTACTAGCACTTCACAATGCTATGTTGAGATGAGATACGCGTCTTGTGATGGGCGTGGTGACATTGTGATTGGGGACTTGGACTTGGTCCTTCCCGGCATATAGTAGACTGTGTTTTATGACTGTTAGCGAGATTATAACTGTGAAATTGGGCTAATAGCCATGTTTGGGGCCTTGCGCCGATCTGTAGAGCATTAGGGGACCTGTAGAGCTAGGTGACCCTTATATCGTGTTGGAAACTTACACTCAGCCGTGAAACTAGCTGAATAGACTGTTAAGAGCCAGTACTAGGTGTGTACTGTGAGAGATAGACTACTTAGGGTGGGAGTTCCCTGATTTAGTTGAGTGGGCCTGAAAGGCCAATCCTAAACTAATTGTGATAGGGTCAAGGACCCATTATGAGGTATCATATATATATATATATATATACCTATATTGGATCGGGCTGCACGCCGCCAGTATCGTAGCGCTTGGGCTGAATTAGCCCCTCCAAAGTCAGTATGCACCCCCAGTGAGCGCCGTCGACGTTAAATGGATCGGGCTGCACACCGCAGCGATATATATATTGGATCGGGCTGCATGCTGTAGCGCTATATATAGTGGATTAGTGGATTGGACTACACGCCGCAGTGATATACATGTGGAACGGACTGCACGCCGCAGTATTATTGCGCTTGGGCTGTAGGAGCCCCTTCGGAGTCCGAGTCCGCACACATTCTCAGTGAGCGCTGGTGTATATCATGCACACATTCTCAGTATAAATATATATACATATAAATATTGGATCGGACTGCACGCCGCAGTAATACATGTGTGGATCGGGCTGCACGCCGCAGTATAATAGTGCTTGGGCCTAGGGAGCCCCTCCGAAGTCTGTATACACCCCAGTGAGTGCCGTCGACGTTAAATGGAGCGGGCCGCGCGCCGCAGCGGTATATGTATTGGAGCGGGCTGCACGCCGCAGAGCAGTATACTTATCCATATCCTTATACATACTTAAGTACTTATACATTATAGGCATATGTATATATCTTCATACATTGATGTACCTGTACATCGTAGCGGTACGAGTGAGGGTTTGGTCAGCGTGGGACCTTGTTGAGGTAGATGTGGACTGGAGATCGGAGTACTCATTGTAGTGATGACTTACTTGTGGGGGTTTTCCTTAGAACTGTTTAGTGATAGCACAGGAGTTCTTACTTTCAGTTATTGTTTATTATTATTACTCACTGAGTTGAAATATACTCACCCCACTCCCCTGCACTTTTCGTGCACATTCACAGGTGCCCGAGAGCAGTTGAGTTATTGTAGCTGCTGATCCTTATCTTTTTTTATGGAGACTACGAGGTAGCTGCCGGCGTCCGCAGAACCTGTTTTTCTCCTTCTTTATCATCCTGTTGTTTTCATCTGGTAGACTTGTTTGTACTAGGATGTTTATTCTGTAGATGCTCCATCTCGTGACACCACGATTCGGTTGGGACCGTATTTTGTATGTTGCTACTATGCGTTTATCATATTGTCATGAACACTTACTGTTTAAGTTTAACTGGATTAATTGAAATTAATAATTGGCTGGTTTAAGAGGTAATATGGTCGGGCTTGCCTAGCATTGTGTTGGGCGCCATCACGACCAGGGTTTGGGTCGTGACTGCCTTTCTTCCTCTCTTTTTTTTAAAATTTTTTGTCCATTTTTTCTTTTTCTATTATGTTCGTTAGTTTTTGTGTCAAGCCCATCCCCTTGTCCGTGTGTGTGTTTGTGTATGCATGTGTATGTATTTTTGTCCCCATTGTATTGTGTCCCCCACGTGTGGTGGACTTGGATTATTATGGGCTAGGTCCAAAAATTAAGTCTAAAATCGGGTAGTTTGAACTCGAATATTATTCTACGTCCGGAATCGAGAATGAAAACATGATTTTATTTAATTAACCCTACATAAGTGAAATAACTATAAAAATAAGACTGACGGTTAAAACAAAACTATTTTTATATTTTTTAAGATTAAATTAACTAGCCGGGTGTGGTAGCCCAGGCAGGTGATGGAGTAGCTATGTCTGCCGATGCTTTGTTGAGATTGGACATGTTCACCAAGCTTTTCACTACTACATTTTGCGGTGCATTTTCTGAGGATCCCCATGATTATCTAGGTAGTTGTCATGAGGTTCTCAGGAACATAGGGATAGTAGAGACCAATGGGATCGATTTTGATACTTTTCACTTGTCTGGATCCGCCAAGACTTGGTAGAGAGATTATTGCTTGGCTAGACTAGCCGGATTGCCAGCTTTAACTTGGGAACATTTTACTTAGCTTTTTCTGGAGAAGTTTCTCCCTATCACTCAGAGAGAGGCCTATAAGAGGCAGTTCGAGCGTCTCCAACAGGGTTCTATGATTGTTACCCAGTATGAGACTAGATCCATTGACTTGGCTATTCATGTTCTTATCGTACTTCCCACCGAGAGAGAAAGAGAGAGAGAGAGAGAGAGTGAGGAGGTTCATTGATGGAATTATTCACCCGGTTCGTCTAAGGAGACTAAGAGTGAGATATCTTTCCAGGAGGTAACTAATGTGGCTCGAAGAGTTGAGATGGTTCTATCGCATAGAGGTGGTCATGGGTCAGACAAGAGGACTTATCATTCAGGCTGATTCAGTGGTACCCCATTTGGAGTTTGAGATTCGTATGGTAGAGGCCATCCTCCTAGGCCTTTTCAGTTGGATCAGGTTTCTCACGGTGCTTCAGGTGGCCGTGTCCCTCAGATGCAGTATTCTGATCACTAGTCCTACAGTGCACCACCAGGCCCTTTTAGTGCACCATCGCTTTAGAGTTTTCGGGGTGGTCATTCAGGTCATCTGGGCCAGTAGTCTCAGCAGCCGAGGTCTTGTTACACTTGTGGTGACATGGGTCACATTGCTAGGTTTTACCCTTGAGCACCGAGTAACTCTCGGCATCAGGGTTCCCATGCCATAGTTCAGGCACCGAGTGTTCCACAGCTCGCCCAGCCAACTAGAGGTAGGGGCATAGGTGCTAGAGATGGAGGTAGAGGTATTAGAGGTGGAGCTCATGTCATGACCCAAAATCCACCGAGGGTCGTGGTGGCGCCGAACACAGCTGTCAAGCAAGCCAGCCAAGATACTTAGTTAACTTCAAATTATTGTATTGTCTACAATCATTTTTCGTTGTACATTAAATGACGAATAATAACATTTACAGAAATAACTGCAAAGTCTTTAACAAAACATAACATTTAATAGTCCAAAAATCCTCCCAGAACCCGGTATCACGAGTGCATGAGAAATTTCTAAAGAATAATATAATATAACAATCATCCAAAATATAATATTGGACAGAAATAAATACAAAAAACTAAAAGAGACTCTGCTGGCTGCAGATCTCCCCGAGAAGTGCAGCTCACCTAAGTTTTCGTGTCATCCGTGCTGCTATGCCCAGTAGGCCACTAGAGATGCATATGGTTGTGCAACAAAAATACATAAAAGTGTAGTATGAGTACGAAAACAACATGAACCAATGAGTATTGTCTAATCTCGAAGAAGTAGAGACGAGATGGCGACTTCGACACTTACTAATGGTCCAATGATGATATATCCATAATATATTAAATCGTGAATTTTTATAAACATGATTATAATTCAATGGACTGAAGCTAATAAACAATTCTTTCTTTTATAGGAAATCATTCTTTTCCATCGTTTATACATATATTCTTAAGCCAGAAAGAGGCAGCAACAACTTCAATAAGTTTCATGGCAAACAATACAAGCATGCACAAATCATGACCGAGGTCGACAGTCCGCTCTAACAAAAATGTAAATTGTGCACTGCCGAGGGTCGAAAGACACGAACCATAGATGCATCTATTTAATCTGTCGAGGTGTTCGACCCGATCCAAAAATTAATTCAAATAGACAGTCAATCAGGAGTCCACACGAGCATTTATCTGAAGAAAGTAAATCTTATTTTAACCTTTTAAGAAAAATGAAGTTTAATCCTTTTAAAAATTTATTTACTAATTCAATGTAATTTAATCAATTCAAGCTGTCAATAAGTTCACAAATAATCCAAGTATAACATGCTCTTGGGTCCTAAACAACCCGGACAATAGCATAATAGTAGCTATGCACAGACTCATGACTCCTCGTGCGCACGTAGCCCCAACAAATAGGAGCACATAACCAATTATTTTACATATTGGGACAATTCCCCCTTACAAGTTTAAAAAGGAGACTCACCTCGCTCTGAAGATCCATAACTTGCATTCCACGCCCTTCTGAAGACTCTTATTGATGCACAATGCTCCAAACCTAGCCAATGATTACGTAGATCCATTATTATACAATAAACTACTCGTATTAATCCAATTTATAAAAATTCCTAACCCTTACCGGAAACTTGACAAAAATGCCCTCAGGCCCACATGCCCGAATTTCCAAAATATTTGAAGAATAAGTTTACCTAGAGCTTCATGAACTCAGCTATAAAATTTCTCTAAATTTCATACCCAAAATCATGGTCAAAATCCAAGAATACTAATTTTCTGGATTTTTTCTCACCCCAAGTTTTCTACCAATTTCATGCTCAAATCGATACATAATTGATTTATTAACTCAAAATAGGTGGGGTTATCTTACCTTTTCGTTGATGATGAAAAAATCCCACTTGAAGCTCTCATAGCCCATGCCAAATGAAGAATAGCCAAATCCCAAATTTAAAACAACAATCTGCCCCCAGCTAATTCTACCCATGTGGCCTCAGACCACTTCTATGGTTCAATAGGTGCGGTTCCAATACCGCATCTGCGGCCCTCACCATGCTTCCCCTCTTCTACTTCTGCGACTCCACCACTGCAGGTGCAGTCCCGCATCTACGACAAAACGACCGCATCTGCGGTCCCAGCCCTCCTTCACCAATTCCACATCTGCGGCTTCTCCACCACAGATGCAGTGCTGCATCTACGAAAATATGACCACATCTACGGTCCCTTCTCTTATATCCCAAAACCGCATCTGCGGTCTAAAATCGCAGATGCGGTTAAGACAGCAACCAACAACCTTAACCTTCCAAAAATTCCACTTCCGATCAGTTAACCACCCAAAATCTACCCGAGGCCCCCAGGACCTCAATCAAACCAACCAACCAATCCCAAAACACATTACGGACTTGGTCGAGGCTTCATATCACATCAAATAATACTAAAATCATGAATCGACCTCCAATCCAATCTTAATGAACTTTAGAATTTCAAACTTCTATTTTCGATGTTTAAACCTACCAAATCACGTCCAATAGACTTCAAATTTTGGAGACAATTCATATTCGACCTTACAAACCTACTCCAACTTCCGGTATCAAATTCTGACCCTGATATCAAAAAGTCTACTTCTAGTCAAACACGTCAAAAACCTTCGAATTTCTATCTTTTAGCTAAATGGATCCAAAATGACCTACGGACCTTCAAATTCACTTCCGATCATGTTCCCAACTCTACAATCACCATATGAAGTTACTTTCAGACTCGAAATCTTAAACATACATTGATATCACTGAAATGCACTTCAACCCAAACTTATGAAATATATTTCATAATGCTAATTTACACAATATGAGCCAAAATGCTCCCGGATCATCCAAAACTTGATACGGGCATACGCCCAAGTCCGAAATCATCATATGAACCTGCTGGAACCTTCATATCCCAATTCCAATGTCGTTTACTTGAAATCCTAGCTAATTCTTTCAACTTTAGCTTCTGAAATGAGAATTCACTGTCCAAATCAACTCAAAACTTCCCGAAATTCAATTCGATCATGCGCCTGAAATGAAGCTGCTCATGGCCTCAGACAATTGAAAAACATGCTAGAGCACCAAATAACCAGTCGGGTCATTACATTCTCTCCTACTTAAACATACGTTCATCCTCGAACGTGCTGAGAACTACACTGAAGTGGTCTGAAATCATTGTTTAACACCTCATGCACCTTCCCGTTCTATCACAACTCAGTTGAGCACAATAGCTCGATCAATTTTGAAGATATTTCCTTTTATTCAAGCAACTAAGCCTTAGAGTCTAATTCCAACATCTGGAATTCTATACTACGGCTGACTCTAACATACGCTTACCATGTCAACATCTACACACAGCTCCAAGACACGACTGCACACCTTAGCTGAATTTACCCCTTGCACCATTTTACTTACAAAACCACAATGACATTCCTTGATCAAATAAACAAAAATTCCATGAATGTGATTCTTCCATTGCACCTCATGACCTACTTAGGCCTTGCTCTAGCTCTTATAATACCGCCACGATGGAAGAAATGCGCAGAAATTCATAATCAACGGTCAAATCAACCAATCATTAAGTCTATACTTCTGACAAGAAACATTACCTCATTCTGAACCAAATAATGATCTTTGCTCCTTAATATATTTCACGTAATCAGATTGCACTGATCCTAAATCGCACAATCTTATCTCACCCAGTACGAACTGCTCAGGCAATAAGCCACCCCGACATGACCAAAAGTCTCATATGATGCCACAATGTACCAATAGTCTACCAATTAGAATGTGATACAAAAAGGAAAATGAACTTTGAAAAGGAATTTCAATTACACCGCTAGCGAATCATACATGCGACGCGGGCGCACAACTAATATGAGCTTCCTACAAAAAATTGGAAATAGAACACAATAAACAGATATGGGGAACTATACTTGTCACACCTCCCTTATTTTACGTATACCCACTATTTACTATTACACCCCGAGAAGGGATATAATAATAATAATAGGGATGGAGTTTTTACACTTAAAGGACAGTCGGAACGAGATTTATTTATTAAATTTCAGAGTCGCCACTTGGGAAAATAATGGTGTCCCAAGTCACATATTTAATCCCGAACTGAGGATATTATGACTCTGTTTAACAGTCTGCGAAACTAGAAATTCGGATAAGGAATTCTGTTAACCCGGGAGAAGGTGTTAGGCACTCCCGGATTCCGTGGTTCTAGCACGGTCTCTCAACTGCCGTATTTGTTATATTTGATTTCCTTATATGCCTTAGTTTCAAATGTTATTGATGTTCCGCTTTTGTTAATTTTAAGATTTCGAATCACACTGCAACCAGTACGCCTGTGACATTAATGCATTTCAGCTTCGCGGGGATTTTGATTTGAGTCACATAAATGTGAACTCGTATTAAGAATGTATATTTATTATAAATCATGCCCTAAGGTGTCTACGTCTTGTTAATTTTGGGAGAGACCGTGGAATTTTCTAAACGGTCTTTCCAATTTCTAACATTTTTATAGGAAATTATGGAGGGCCCCGTAGCTATGTCTTTATGATTTGGCGAGGCTCGTCTCCATTTTTATTAAGGTTTTTTCCTAAAGCATACTACATTCTCTATTTCTATTTTTTCTCTTATCCTAATATATACCATTTTCATACTAGATCTATATTGTTATGTATTAATGTCCAGGCCATACTTTGTTATTGGGCCTGGACCAAAATAAATTCAATAATCTACCATGAGATACTGGGCTTCTGCAGCCCAACACTTATTTCCTTTTTCATTTACAGGCATAAGTTCCATCTCATTTCGATCGAGGCCCAAGTTCATATTCAGGCCCAGATCCCTTATGTTTGAAATATGATAGTAACTAATTAACAATTTCACAATATACATTAAGGAACAAGTGACATTTATTACTATTAACTAAGTATATTGCGATAGTCAGTTTTCATACAATCGTCTATGATTAACTAACAGTTCTAACACAAGGATTTACACTAATGCTATTATTTAATTAATCGAATTTGATATCAATTCAATACTAGAATGCTAATTGCAAAATCGTTTTTATCATTTGTTATTAACTGAAGAGAACAGTGTTCTAATTTTCACTAAACATGTTCGAATCACTATTATCAAATTGCATAATCTTAAAACGAATTCACAATTAAATCAACTAGAATATTAGTAACACAGTCTGAAGTACGAAAATATTTATACTTTTATAATTAACTGATTCAGATTCGAAACATGAAATGCCCAATTATTATACTTCAGGTCCAGTTTACGCTAGTTTCAATTCTGAACGATTTAACTAAGCTTATACCAATTTTATTTTTATATTTAAGTGGTTCTTCTCTACCTAGCTTATTTATCATGTTGTTATCAAATTAGAGCATATATCCAGTCTACTAATTATTACAACCAAGTCCTAAATGAATTACAAGGATCTAAATGCTTTTAAGCTACATAATGAAATACAAATACACAAAAATTCAAATAAACACGATTTTATATCATTTCTCCAATCAGCAGCTCATTACAACTTTAGGTCAATAGTAGTGTACCTAGTTCAAAACAGATTGATGAGTCCAGAGTTTGGAAAAGAAGAATAGTCAGCAATCAACAACAACAATACAGCAACAACAGCGAAATGATTCAATCACAGCAAACAGTTACCAAAACTCCAACTATGAAACCCAGCAAATCAACCCAAGTAAAAACTAGAGAACCCAGCAAAGTCGAGATGAATTAGTGAAGAAACGACCCACAGAAGTACCCAGAATAGCACTCAAGTTAATCAACTGTTCTAATGTGTGAAACTCTTAGTTGTCAATCAATGAATATCTCTCAACTTCAGAATTTTTGAACTCTTTCCTCTCTCTTTTTTTACTCAAAATCTGGACCCTTTTTTAGGCTTATTAGAACCTTATTTATAGAGTTATTTTGGGGGGAATTTCAAATAAGTTAATTCTATTTCCCTCCCCTTATTCTTTTCAATTAATTACTGTATAGTCCATTAAAACTGTATTGAAATGCCCTAGAACCCCTGCTAGAAGGTTCTGGAAAGTTCTAATGGGTTCCTTTAGGTATGTTTTACCTGACTGCCCTCACTTGCTAAGGTTTATTTTATTAATGCCTTTTTGTTCTACCCAGTTTGCCCTTTATTATCTGAGTAATTGCAGAAATACCAAGCTTTAAAGTCATTTTTATCCTTATAGGCTCTATTTAGTCCACAATAATGCCATTTACCCTTCCCGTTTTACCCCTTGTATTTAATCATTATTACCCGACCTTCTTTAGGTCTGGCAGAACTAGGGTAACACTTATTTAACAAATAGCCCATAATCTGACATGTCTTAAAACTTAACCAGTTTAGACCACACCCCTTTTCATATTCGCCACCTTTCAGAACATAACTACTTATAAAAAACATGACCACTATTCTGAACATGACCACTATTTAAAACATAGCGATTATTAAAAACATAACCAATATTTAAAACATAGCCACTATTAAAAGCATAGTCACTTAATCAACACCAAGACTTAACTCGCAAACGTAGCCACAAGACCTTTATATTCATGACCCAAATAACATAAGCACTCAAAGGTTCAGAATGAACTCGCATACAAATCAAGTTACAAAAATATAGCCAGATTCATGTTGTTTTGCACATATAGCCTTAATTGCGAATCAATTTCTAATTCATCAGAACTTATAGGAAAAAATTGATAATGGTTGAATTCCAACTAACTAAAACCCAATCGAGACAGAATATAATGAACAATCACATAAAACTGGTTAACTGGCACATGATTGATGAGTAGTTAACATCAAAACTAGATAATTTTTAAGCATGTGTAAGATTCAGGGCTAGCATGAATAAGTATGAATGAAAAACAGAGATAGATTCATATTTTAGGCATGCATAGAAATAGGTTCAAATAAGCACAGTAGACATGTAAAGAAACATTTTTTCAGAACACATAACAACAAAGAGTGAAAACAAAGGTGGGGATACTTAGCTTTTTCAGGCTTTTTCTTTTCCTTTTTTCCTTTTCTTTCTTTCTTTTCTTCTTTCTTTCTTCTTTGTTCTTTTCATTTTTTTTGATTTGCACACCTTTTGAAGATGGTTAGTCTTCTGAGTACTGGATTTTTTAAACGGGGCTTTGGGTTCGATTTACGTTTATATGAAGGGTGGTCTGGAGTCCTAGGGTAGTGCTTTGGGGGTAGGGTTAGTTTTTCGTACTCACCGGAGTAGGGTTCCAGCGAGTGTTTTTCTAATATTCGATGATTTTGGGGGTTATTCGAGGGAAACCACCTAGATAGGGTGGTAGATCACCCCAAGATGGTTTAAGGGTGTTAATCTGGGACTTTGGTTCATACTTTGGGAGGTTGCCACGGGTTCCGGCGATCGAGATTTCAAGAACAAGGAGGTTGTGGGTTTTGGTCAGGGTTTATGGTGGTTTGGAGGTTATTTGGGTGGTGAGGAGGGTGTTTGAGGTTTGGCCTGAGCCGGAGATGAAGGCTGGGGGTGATTTTCCGGTGGTCTCCATGAGAGTCTTGAAGGAATGAAGGTGTAGTCTCAAGCGGCTAGGGTTAGACATATACAAATGTGTGTGTGTAATGAAGGACGAAACGTGAGATGTGAGTATATATATCAGTCATGTATTGTTGATTCTTGGCCATTGGATTAGTCGAGATCAACGACCAGGATCTTGTAGCCTCGAGACGATGTTGTTTGTTTTAATGAGGGATCTTATTAGGTTTGTTGGATTATAACATTGAACGGTTGAGGTTGATTTACCTAAGCTACGTCGTTTCATTTAAATGGATCATTGGTCTTGTCCGTTTGAGCAGTTGTATTGGACGGCCAGGATTAATTCTATATGCGACGTCATTTAATTTATAAGGGAGTCGCCTTACCTGGTCCATTGATAAGATGTATCAACGGCCCAGATTTGGTATATTGGACGATGTCGTTTGGTGACAAGCTTGGGCAGACTGGGCTAGTTTCGTTGGGCCTGTTTTGTATTTGGTATTGGGTTGTATTTGGCCCAAATTATCATTATATATATATATATATATATATTGTATTATTGTATTTTATTGTTTATGACTTGTATTTTATTTAATCTCTTGTATTTTCTTTTTGTATTTTTGTATTTCTTCTTTGTATTTATTTTACAACTGTTATATTTCCTTTATTTTCCATTTTTTGATTTTTTCCTTAATTTTCCGATATTGTTTGCATTTTTACATGATTTTCTAAATTTTAACATTTTTTATGATATTTTCCCAATTGATTTCTTTTGTATTTTTATTTCAATTTATTTTCAAACAAAAACACAGGTATTTCAACTAAATCACACAATTACAAACAAAAATCATTTTTTATATATATGTATTATATATATATATATATATATATATATATATATATATATATATATATATATATATATTTGGAATTTAATTGCTTAGGGAAAAAATCACGTGCTCACAGTACTGAACATCATATTGTTGCAGCGTGCAACCTGATCCGAGCAATCATAACCATGGCGGCGTGCCACCTGATCCACATAACATAACCATGGCAGCATGCCACTCGATCTAATAACATACCCATGGCGGCGTGCCACCGGATCCACACATGGAACTCACATAAGGAGATGTATATCGAGCTAAATTGCTCATTACAACAAAATACTGAATATCAGTCATAAACACTCTAAGTGTATAATTCCATTCCCTAGGGATACATATAACGCTATAATCCATAAACTCGAGCAAACTGAAGTGCGATATATGATCTGAATCTGTCACGAACCGGATTTTTCCCCAACATCGGGATCGTGATGGCGCCTACTCCTGGTAGCTAGGCAAGCCACTACATTCAACATTAATCTGCTTTTATCATTATGTCTACTCATTTTTTTATCATCAAGAACGATAACATTAATTAAATAAGTGCGAAAGACTTTCAAAATAGAGATAAGTAATACTAAAGCAAAACACTGCTGAAATCCTCTACCCAAGATGTGGAGTCACCAACTCATGAACCACTACTAAATACTAGACATAAAAGTCTGAAGGAAATAACATAAATCTGTTTGTCTCGGAACAATGAGACCATAACAAATAACATAAATAAGAGGAAGAGACGTCGGGCCTGCGGACGCCCGCAAGCTACCTCGGTCTCGAAATGCTCAACTCCCACGCAAGACTGTACTGCTGTTACTCCTGATCAAAACCTGGACCTATGCAAAAACACACAGAAGTGCAGTATCAGCACAATCCGACCCCATGTGCTGGTAAGTGCCTGGCCTATCCCGGCGAAGTAATGACAAGCCTAGGACCATACACCCACATAAACCTGTGCAGTTCTATATCCATATGTACACCACAAGATAACAAGAGATATCAAGTAAACAAATCCAACAAGAAATATCATAAGAGGGAAGCTCAACAGTTAACAACCCGTTATTAAGTCAACAATGGAAAACAAAGTATAATGGAAACAGTTAATATCAAACAAGGAATAGCAAAAAGTGCACGACATCACCGTTCGTGCTTTTACTCTCATCCTCACATCCATGGCATGGCATGATCCTTTGTGCATGGCTCAATAACAAGGCACGGCATTACCCTTCGTGCATAATCAATATCGCAAGGCACGACATGATCCTTCGTGCATAATCAATAACAAGGAATGACATTAACCTTCGTGCATAATCAATAATGAGGCACGACATTATCCTTCGTGCAATAACAGTAAAACAAGGCACGACATCACCCTTTGTTCATTATCACTCTTCCTCACCCAAATAACAATCACAGTTAAGGGCAGAGAATGAAAACAACAATCATGAACCGTCCCAGCAAGGGACACAATAATCATCACAACAAAGTCCAGGCAAGGGAAAAACAATATACAATCCCACAATAATTCCCGGCAAGGGAAAACAATGTACAATTCCACAACCCGGCAAGGGTTCAACAATTCATCTTTAAAATATCTCACAACAAGTATCAACAACGACTCACGGTCATGCTAGACGCCAGTGTATGGATGCTCTTCACCACAGCCCATACACCGCACTCGATCACATAACACATAGCACATAATCATTTTCCCTCAAGCTAGGATAAAACAAATACTTACCTCTACCCTTGAAGTCCAAATTATCCTTCAACTATAGCTTTTCCCCGAATTTTCGCTTTCAACTGGCTCGAATCTAGTCACAATTGATTCCATTACATTAATAAATACTATATAACTTAGTTTGAATGCTTAAAAATGGTTTTCTCAAAGTTTACCCCAAAATTTCCCAAAATGCCCCTAGCCCCACGTGGACGGAACTCGGGGTTCGGACCAAAATCTGGTTACCCATTCCCCCACGAGTTCAAATATATGGTGTGTTTCAAAATCGGACCCCAATTCGAGGTCCAATTACCCAATTCATGAAAACCCTAGGTTCTACCCAAAAACAAGAATTTCTACCATGAAAACCTTTGATTTCTATTGAAAATCAAGTTTAATGTTGTTAGGAACTGAAAGAATTAAGTAAACAATTACTTACAATTGTTTTGGAGTGAATTTGCACTTGAGGGTTCGTGTGTGGTGTGTGGGTTTTTGAAAGAATGAAGAAAGAACTGAAAAATTCGTTTAAGTATAAAATTGCACAACTGCGGGTATCGCAATTGCGAACATTTGTTCGCAATTGCGAACGCATCAGGTCTGGGGTCTGTCAGCATCGCATTTACGACATAATGTTCGCATTTGCGAACAAGGCTGGGTCAAAGAGGCCTTCGCATTTGCGATGATAGCTTCGCATTTGCGAAGCCAGGCGAATCATTGAAGGCCTCGCATTTGCGAGGTTAAGTTCGCATTTGCGAACCACTGCACACCCCTGCGAACTTCGCATTTGCGAAGTCTTGTTCGCATTTGTGAACCAAGGCTAATCTGGGACTTATCACAATTGCGAGAAAATCTTCGCATTTGCGAAAATACCAGCTGGGTGAAAAACCAGCTGTGTAAAATTTCAGAATTTGAACCAACGGCCTATCAAATCTTTACCTGAGCCCCCCGGGCTCCAAACCAAACATGTATACAACATCACAAACATATTACAAACTTGCTCATGCGGTCACATCACCAATATAACATCGTTTTCATCAAATCAAGCCTCAAGTTCATGATTATCATCCTTTTTAGTTTCATAACTTTCAAATTTGGAACTCAAGGTTCAAAACACATCAAACGACATCCAAATGTCACCAAACTTTGCAGAAAGCACATATATAATATTTAAGACTTGTGCCGGGCGTCGGAACCAAAATACCAGCCCGATACCAAGTTCATTTAATTTATTTTCCTTTAATAATTACAGCAAAAACAATTTAACAGAAAAATCCATAACATAGGCTCTAGGCCTCAGAATTTGATTTCGAACACATGTCCGAGTCCCATATTTTCCTACGGACCTTCCGGGACTGTCTGATCTTGGGTCCGGGTCCGTTTACCAAAAATGTTAACCGAAGTCAACTATATAGATATTAATATCATTTTTCTTCAATTTTCTCATAGAATTTATATATTCTATCACAAAATCTTTACGGCTACATGCCCGGATCATGCATGTAAATCGAGGCAACATAGAATGAGGTTTTCAAGGCCTCAAAAGTGCGGAACAAGTGAGGAAAACCGGTGATGACCCTTTGGGTCGTCACAGAATCTCAAGAGCCATCCTGCTCATATAACTTTATCTCTATGCAGAACCTCAATACATAAGAAATTCACCAAGCCATCTCACAACTCGCACAACAAAATACATCATTACATGAAATAGGTGACAACGAAATAACACCCCGACACCCTTCCATAAGGAGCATATTGCTAAGATGAACACATCTAGCTTGATATAAAGCCCATGTTCACATTTAAATCAATCCATTGATCTCAAGCCAATTTTTGATTGCACCTACTAGGGTAATAACTGTCACGACCCCAAATCTGGTCGTGATGGCGCCCAACATATTGCTAAGCCAGCCTGACCAATCAATAACAATAACGGAGCTAGAAGCTCTCTTTTTGCCCATTTAAGCATATCAAATCACGAAGCAATAGCGATACATGTAACGAAAACAGGGAACCAAGTCCCATAATACATCAACTCCCATAGACCGAAGGGTCAAGAGTCATGAGCCTCTACTGAACATGAGTGTATAAGGTTTACAAGATACCAAGTGCGGAAAGAAAAGTTAATACAAAATCAAGAGACAGTGAGAAGGAATATCGGGTCCTGCGTACTCTGCAGCTACCTCGAATATCCATAGATGTCGCCTCGCACAGCTACTGGATCACTGCTGAGAGGTACCTGGATCTGCACACAAGGTGCAGGGGAGTAAAATGAGTACTGCCAGACTCAGTGGTAATAAACAAGGGTAAGACAGCGCAGATAAGAAATCCGCAATAAAGCACTATGTAAAGTCGTAATCAAATACCCTGTCACAGAATCAATATCGACTGTACCTGTACCAATAAGTACCAGCAAAACAGTATAACAGCTAGCAGATGTGGCTAAAATGCAATGCAATGCATGATATGACCGCTACGGCGCGTAGCCCGATCCAATTTGGGTACCCGTGCTCACCGTGGGGGTTCAGACTCCGGAGGGGCTCCTACAGCCCAAGCACAATATCACTGCGGCGTGCAGTCCGATCCAACATATATACTGCTGCGGCGCGCAGCCCGATCCACTACCAGTCAACTAATATGCAAATACGGCCTCGTAGGCTCAAAAGTAGTTTTGAAAACCTTTTTATCATTTTTCAGTTGGAAAACAGTAATACCAAGTTCCAGAGATTGGAAATAGCATGATAACAGAAATAGCTACGGACCGGTAGTAACTAGCATGTCAATATGATAAGACAATGATAACGATCCTCGCGGGATCCAATAACTGGCTCGCGGCCCACAAGTATACTCAACCGCCCAAGAAGGGAGTTCAACGGCTCAAGAGTAGCCAATATCACAGTATAATATGCAACCATCCGAGAAGGAGGTTCGACGGCTCATGAATAGCCTAATATCATAACACAGTATCAGCAAGTCGGACTAAGCCATAGTCCCCAATCACAATCGACCCCGCACTCACAAGAGAGTACGTGTCTCGCCGCTATACAGCGTCACAAAGTGGTATACCGGGGTTTCGAACCCGCCTGGTCATCACCCACATCTATTACTCACCTCAATACAGCGCGACGACTACTCCGCTATGCCCTTGCCACGAGAATCAAGCTCCGCACGCGTAGAATCTGATCAAATACAGTAGAAATACAACAAATTAGGCCAATTGGACGACACCCAATCAATACAACTCAATTTACACCAAAATTCCCAAAGTTGTCAAAACCCGACTTTCAGTACGCTTGTCGAAAAATTACAAAAGTCACATATTCGGGACTCGCATCCCAATACGAGTCTAAGCATATCAATTTTACCAAATTCGGACTCCATTTGGCCATTCAAAACCTTGATTTTCTAAAGTTCAAGCCTAGGGCTAAATCCTCCATAAATTAACCCAAATTCCTCCATTTTCATGATATAATTGCATAATATTACCAATACTAATCATAGTTTAAGTCCATAGTTGATTACTTGATGATTTCCCTTGAGTTTCTCTTCAAAATCGCCCAAATCGCCTCTAAAGCCGAGACCCAAATATGTGAAATGTTTCTGAAATTTTCTAACTTCTGATACAATTAATTCACTGCGATTTTCGCTTCTGCGGGCCATTTTCCGCCCCTGCGGAACCGCTTCTGCGACCAATTGGTTGCTTCTGCGAACCCATGCCTATTTGGCCAATCCCGCTCCTGCGATTCATGGATCGCCCCTGCGCGTCCGCTTCTGCGGAATTTCTTCCGCCCCTGCGGTCCTTTCCGCCTCTGCGATCAAGAGTCTGCTTCTGCGGACTCGCCTATGCGATCGACCTTCTGCTTCTGCTGACTTCCCATCTCGCCTCATGACCGCTTCTGCGGTCTCCTCTACGCTCCTGCGATGCCGCTTCAGCGGAGAAGATGTCCGCTTCTGCGAAGCCAAGCGCTCCTGCGCCCCCTCGTCCGCTCCTGCGGACTCGCTCCTGCGCCCCCATTTCCGCAGGAGCGAAAACAACAGAACCAGAACACAAGTCTGCAATTTTTCCACATTTTCTCCCGTTTAGCCATCCGAAAACACCCCGAGGCCCCCGGGACCTCATCCAAACACACCAACACATCTTAATACCTTATTCGAACTTGCTCAAATCCTCAAAACACGTCTAACAACATCAAAACCCATAATTCGCATCGAATTCAAGCCTAAATTCCTTAAAACATTCCGAATTACACAATCAATCAAAAACCCGACTAAACAACGTCCGAATGACCCGAAATTTTGCAGGCACATCCAAAATCACCTAACGGAGCTACTGCAACTGTCGGAATTCCATTCCGACCCCCGGATCAAAATCTCACCTACCGTTCGGATTTCGCCAAAATTCAACCTTAGCCAATTCAAGCCTATTTCTACACCGGCCTCCAAATTCAATTCCGATCGCTCCCCTAAGTCACAAATCACCTCCCGGAACTAACCGAATCACCAGAATCCGATTCCGAGCCCTCTAACCAAATAGTCAACTCCAGGTTGACTTTCCTTATTCAAGTTTCCTTCAAAAAGGCTATATGCCTCATTTTCAATCCAATTCACTCCTAACTCACTCGATAGACTCTAACACCGATATAAAAGCATAAAACACATAAATGTAAGATAACGGGGTGGTAATTCTCGTGACGACGGGCCAGGACGTCACATTCTCCCCAACTTAAGCAAATGCTCGTCCTCGAGCGGGTCAAGAAACATACCTGAAGTCTCAAACAAGTGAGGATATCTGCTCCGCATTTCCCGCTCAATCTCCCAAGTGGCCTCCTCCACGGGTCGACCTCTCCACTGAACCTTAACTGTTGCAATCTCCTTAGACCTCAATTTTCTCACCTGACGTCCAAAAATGGCAATAGGCTCCACATCATAGGATAGATCACCATCAAGCTGAATGGTACTGAAATCTAATACATGAGACGGATCTCCAATGTACTTCTGGAGCATAGACACATGGAATACTGGATGGACGCTGGATAATCTGGGCGGCAAGGCTAACTCATATGCCACCTCTCCAACTCTCTTAAGTATCTCAAAAGGACCAATGTACCTAAGACTCAACTTTCCTTTCTTCCCAAACCTCATGACACCCTTCATAGGTGAAACTTTCAACAATACTCGTCACCAACCATGAAAGACAACTCTCGAACTCTACGGTCCGCATAACTCTTCCGACGAGACTGTGCTGTACGAAGCCTCTCCTGGATCAACTTTGCTCTATCCAGAGCATCCTGGACTAACTCAGTCCCTATCAATCTAACCTCACCAGGCTCAAACCATCCCACGGGGGATCTACACCGTCTGCCATACAATGCCTCATACGGGGCCATCTGAATACTCGACTGATAACTGTTGTTGTAGGCAAACTCAGCAAGTGGTAGGAACTCATCCCACGAACCACCAAAGTCAATCACACACGCTCGCAACATATCCTCCGGAATCTGAATAGTACGCTCAGACTGCCCATCTGTCTGGGGGTGAAATGTAGTACTCAACTCAACCCGCGTACCCATCTCTCGCTGAAATGCTCTCCAAAACTGAGAAGTGAACTGAGTACCCCTGTCGGATATGATAGACACCGGGACTCCATGCAACCGAACAATCTCTCGAATAAAGATCGTTGCCAACCGCTCCGATGAGTAGGTAGTACTAACTGGAATGAAGTGAGCTGACTTGGTCAGTCTATCCACAATCACCCATACAGAATCAAACTTCCTCGCCGTCCGAGGGAGTCAAGTAACAAAGTCCATAGTGATCCTCTCCCATTTCCACTCAGGAATAACAATGCGCTGAAATACACCACCGGGCCTCTGATGCTCGTACTTAACCTGCTGACAGTTGAGGCACCGTGCTACATGTCTGACAATGTCCATTTTCATCTTTCTCCACCAATAGTCTTGTTTCAAATCTTGATACATCTTCGCGGCTCCTGGATGGATAGAATACCGCGAGCTATGGGCCTCCTCCAGAATCAACTCACGAAGGCCATCAACATTGGGCACGCATATCCGGCCCTGCATCCTCAATACGCCGTCACTATCAATGGTGACATCTCTAGCATCATCATGCTGAACTCTGTCCCTCAGGACAGCCAAATGTGGATCATCATACCGGCGCTCACGAATACGATCATATAGAGATGACCGAGATACAACACAAGCCAATACCCGACCGGGCTCCGAAATATCTAACCTCACTAGCCGATTGGCTAGCACCTGAACATCATGAGCAAATGGCCTCTCCTCAGCCGGAATATATGCCAAGCTCCCCATACCGACCGCCTTCCGGCTCAAAGCATCGGCCACCACATTGGCCTTCCCCGGATGATATAATATAGTAACTCAAGCCATCTCCGCTGTCTCAAATTAAGGTCTTTCTGTTTGAACAAGTGTTGGAGACTACGATGGTCGGTATACACCTCACAAGACACACCGTACAAATAGTGCCTCCAAATTTTCAAGGCATGAACAATGGCGGCTAGCTCCAAATCATGAACAGGATAGTTCTTCTCAAGTGGCTTCAACTGCCGAGAAGCATAAGCAATCACCTTACCTTCCTGCATCAACACACAACCTATCCCCACTCTCGAGGCATCACAATAAACAGTGTATGAACCTGAAGCTGATGGCAATACTAACACTGGAGCTGTGGTCAAAGCTGTCTTGAGCTTCTGAAAGCTCTCCTCGCACTCATCCGACCACACGAATGGTGCACCCTTCTGGGTCAATTTAGTCAATGAAGAAGCAATGGATGAAAATCCCTAAACAAACCGGCGATAATATCCCACCAAACAAAGAAAACTCCTGATCTCTGTAGCTGAGGTCGGTCTAGGCCAACTCTGCACCGCCTCTATCTTTTTTTGATCAACCTGAATACCATCACGAGACAACACATGTCCCAGAAATGCTACGGACTCGAGCCAAAACTCGCACTTGGAGAATTTAGCATATAGCTTCTCCTCTCTCAATCTCTGCAACACAATACTCAAATGCTGAGCATGCTCCTCCTCACTACGGGAGTAGACTAGAATGTCATCAATGAACACAATCACAAATGAATCCAAATAAGGCCTGAACACACTGTTCATCAGATGCATAAATGCTGCTGGGGCGTTGGTCAGCCCAAACGACATCACAAGAAACTCATAATGACCATATCGGGTCTTGAATGCAGTCTTCATAATATCCGAGTCCCTGATCTTCAGCTGATGATAGCCTGAACGAAGATCGATCTTAGAAAACACCCTCGCACCCTGTAACTGATCAAACAAATCATCTATGCGCGGTAGAGGGTACTTGTTCTTCACTGTCACTTTGTTCAATTGCCTATAATCGATACACATTCACATGGAACCATCTTTCTTTTTAACAAATAATACCGGCGCACCCCACGGGGACATACTAGGGCGGATGAAACCCTTATCCAGAAGCTTTTGAAGCTGCTCTTTCAGTTCTTTCAACTCAGCTGGTGCCATCCGATAAGGAGGAACGGATATGGGCTGAGTGCCCGGCACCAAGTCAATGTCAAAATCAATATCCTTGTCCGGTGGCATGCCCGGCAGGTCTGAGGGGAATACATCTGGGAAGTCCCTCACAACAGGTACAGAATCAATGCTAGGAGACTCGGCTCCCACATCTCTCACAAAAGCTAAGTACGATAAACACCCTTTTTCAACCATCTTCTGAGCTTTTAAGAACGAAATAACACGGCTAGGGACGAAATCGGTCGAACCCCGCCACTCAATATGAGAAATACCAGGAATGGCCAACGTAACTGTCTTAGCAGGACAGTCCAATATAGCATGGTACGGAGACAACCAGTCCATACCCAATATAACATCAAAGTCTACCATACCCAACAATAACAAATCTGTTTGGGTCTTCAGATCCCCAATAAATATAACACAGGATCTATAGACATGATCCACAACGATCGTATCACCCACGGGGGTGGATACATGAACAGGTAAGTCAAGACTACCACGAGTCGCACCAAATGATGCGCAAAATAAGAGGACACGTATGAATATGTGGACCCTGGATCAAATAGAACAGAGGCATCTCTGTGACAGACAGAAATGATACCTGTAATCACTGCATCGGAGGCAACTGCATCACGTCTGTCAGGAAGTGCATAGAATCGCACCTGGCCTCCACCAGATCTCTCCTCGCCCCTGGGGCGACCACGAGAAGACTGACCTCCACCTCTACTAGACTGAGATGGTGCTGAAGATGAGGGCTGATCCCTCTGCTGAGTCCTGTCCCTACGGAGTCGAGGGCACTGTCTCCTCATATGGCCAAACTCACCACACTCAAAACATGCACCTGGTGCTGGAGAAGGGGACTGAAGGGAACCCCTCGCCGCAGAAGAACCTTGGGCTGAAGAAGTAGGTGATGCACCCTGGGCTGGAAGGGCACTAAGCGATGACTGACCCTGCTGAAACCCCTGTCGACCACGACCATAAGAACCTCCGCTCTGCTCTGGGCGGCCTGAATGAGAAGGTCTAGATGAGTGACCTCTGCTCTGCTGGAAATGCCCTCTAGATGGAGCACCACCGAAACTGCCTGAACCACGAGGCCTCTTGGCCTCCCGCTCCTCTCTCTCTCGGCGACGATCCGCCTCAATGGAGCGTGCCATATCAACAACCTGCTCAAATGATGATGACAAAACTCTCTCTCTGGTCATAAGAATGCGGATAGAGTAGTTGAGGCCATCAATGAACCTCCCGATCCTCTCCCTATCATTAGGGATCATCCATGTGGCATGCCTAGCCAACTGTGTGAATCTGAGCTCATACTGGGTCACAGACATGTCGCCCTGAATCAACCACTCGAACCGGCGACGTAGCTCCTCGCGACGAGACCGAGGTACATATTTCTCTAGAAAGAGAGTAGAGAACTGCTGCCATGTGAGAGGTGCTGCTCTTGCAGGCCTACGCCTCTCAAACTCCTCCCACCAATCAAATGCGGGACCAGTGAACTGAAATGTAGTAAATGAAACTCCGCTGGACTCAAGAATACCAGCCGTCCGCAACATCCTCTGACACTTGTCCAAGAAACCCTGGGCATCCTCGCCCTCAACGCCACTGAAATGGGGTGGCTGAAGTCTACCAAATCTCTCACGACGACGCTGCTCGTCATCGGGCATAACCTGAACCATATGCTCTGGAGCTGGAGCTGGTGCAGCTGGAGGAATAACCGGTGCAACCACCTGAGCGGGGACCGCCTCTGGCGTCTGAAGTCCCTGAACAACCTGCTCAGGTGTGCGAGCTGCAGGGGTCTGCTGACCACCCCCTGACTGAGATGTCGCTACAGTAGCGGTAGCCGAAACTACCCGAGCCAAACCGGAACACACTGATAATATCTGAGCAAGAGTCTCCTGAAGACCAGGAATAGCAATAGATATAGTCTGGCCCTGAACTGGGGCTGCTGGAGCATCAACCACTGGGGGCTGCTCCTAAACTGGTACAACAGGCGGGTCAGCTGGCACTGCCTTAACCGCCCTACCTCTACCTCTAGCACGACCACGCCCACGGCCTCTAACAGGTGGCAATGGAGGTCGTCCACCTCGTCCTGATGCTCGCGTTCTCGCCATCTGCGAGAGAATAGAATATAGAAGTTCAGTTCTCAGAACAACAAGATCGCACGACCGAGTTCAAGAAAAGTGAAGTTTTCCTAAAGGTTCGCAGCCTCCCGAGGATAAGTACAAGCGTCCCCGTACCGATCCACAAGACTCTACTAACCGGCTCAAGACTCACGAGGCCTAGTAAACCTAGGCTCTGATACCAACTTGTCACGACCCCAAATCCGGTCGTGATGGCGCCCAGCACATTGCTAAGCCAGCCTGACCAATCAATAACAATAACGGAGCTAGAAGTTCTCTTTTGCCCATTTAAGCATATTAAATCACGAAGCAATAGCGATACATGTAACGAAAACAGGGAACCAAGTCCCATAATACATCAACTCCCATAGACCGAAGGGTCAAGAGTCATGAGCCTCTACTGAACATGAGTGTATAAGGTTTACAAGATACCAAATGCAGAAAGAAAAGTTAATACAAAATCAAGAGATAGTGAAAAGGAATATCGGGTCCTGTGGACTCTGCAGCTACCTCGAATATCCACAGATGTCACCTCGCACAGCTACTGGATCACTGCTAAGAGGTACCTGGATCTGCATACAAGGTGCAGGGAGTAAAATGAGTACTGCCAGACTCAGTGGTAATAAACAAGGGTAAGACAGCGCAGATAAGAAATCCGCAATAAAGCACTATGTAAAGCTGTAATCAAATACCCTGTCACAGAATCAATATCGACTGTACCTGTACCAATAAGTACCAACAAAACAGTATAACAGCTAGCAGATGTAGCTAAATGCAATTCAATGCATGATATGACCGCTACGGCGCGTAGCCCGATCCAATTTGGGTACCCGTGCTCACTGTGGGGGTTCAGACTCCGGAGGGGCTCCTACAGCCCAAGCACAATATCACTGCGGTGTGCAGTCAGATCCAACATATATACTGCTGCGGCGCGCAGCCCGATCCACTACCAGTCAGCTAATATACAAATACAGCCTCGCAGGCTCAAAAGTAGTTTTGAAAACCTTTTTATCATTTTTCAGTTGGAAAACAGTAATACCAAGTTCCAGAGATTGGAAATAGCATGATAACAGAAATAGCTACGAACTGGTAGTAACTAGCATGTCAATATGATAAGACAATGATAACGATCCTCGCGGGATCCAATAACTGGCTCACGGCCCACAAGTATACTCAACCACCCAAGAAGGGGTTCAACGGCTCAAGAGTAGCCAATATCACAGTATAATATGCAACCATCCGAGAAGGAGGTTCGACGGCTCATGAATAGCCTAATATCATAACACAATATCAACAAGTCGGACTAAGCCATAGTCCCCAATCACAATCGACCCCGCACTCACACATGAGAGTACGTGTCTCGCTGCTATACATCGTCACAAAGTGGTATACCAGGGTTTCGAACCCGCTGGTCATCACCCACTTCTATTACTCACCTCAATACGGCGCAACGACTACTCCGCAATGCCCTTGCCACGAGAATCAAGCTCCGCACGCGTAGAATCTGATCAAATACTGTAAAAATACAACAAATTAGGCCAATGGGATGACACCCAATCAATACAACTCAATTTACACAAAAACCCGACTTTCGGTACGCTTGTCGAAAAATTACAAAAGTCACATATTCGGGACCCTCATCTCAATACGAGTCTAAGCATATCAATTTTACCAAATTCTGACTCCATTTGGCCATTCAAAACCTTGATTTTCTAAAGTTCAAGCCTAGGGCTAAATCCTCCATAAATTAACCCAAATTCCTCCATTTTCATGATATAATTGCATAATATTACCAATACTAATCATAGTTTAAGTCCATAGTTGATTACCTGATGATTTCCCTTGAGTTTCTCTTCAAAATCGCCCAAATCGCCTCTAAAGTAGAGGCTCAGACTTGTGACACCATGATTTGGTTGGGAATGTATTCATGTATTTCATTCTACTCTTCTTGAGTTGTTATAAAGACAAGCTAATTACGCCGATTAATCAGTATTAATTTGTAATTGGCTGGTTTGAATGGATAATATGGTCGGGCTTGCCTAGCAAGGTGTTGGGCGCCATCACGACCGGGGTTTGGGTCGTGACAACAAGCCTTCCGCTTCTGCGGATCCTCACATAACGAGCCTAGACCGCTTCTGCGGTCTTACCTTCCGCACCAGCGGTGCCGCCCCTGCGGACCAAGATCCGCTTCAGCGAACACCAGCGCTTCTGCGCTCTCTTTTCGTTGCTGCGGACTCGCTCCTGCACTCCCATTTCCACATGAGCAAAAACAACATAACCAGCAATCTTCAAACCTGCAATTTCCATGTTTTTCTCCCGTTTAACCATCGGAAAACACCCCGAGGCCCCCGGGACCTCATCCAAACACACCAACACATCTTAATACCTTATTCGAACTTTCTCAAATCCTCAAAACACATCTAACAATCTCAAAACCCATAATTCGCATCGAAGTCAAGCCTAAATTCCTTAAAACATTCCGAATTACACAATCAATCAAAAACCCGACTAAACAACGTCCGAATGACCTGAAATTTTGCAGGCACATCCAAAATCACCTAACGGAGCTACTGCAACTGTCGGAATTATATTCCGATCCCCGGATCAAAATCTCACCTACCGTTCGGATTTCGCCAAAATTCAACCTTAGCCAATTCAAGCCTATTTCTACACCGAGCCTCCAAATTCAATTCCGATCGCTCCCCTAAGTCACAAATCACCTCCCGAAACTAACCGAATCATCAGAATCCAATTCCGAGCCCTCTAACCAAATAGTCAACTCCAGGTTGACTTTCCTTATTCAAGTTTCCTTCAAAAAGGCTATATGCCTCATTTTCAATCCAATTCACTCCTAACTCACCCGATAGGTTCTAACACTGATATAAAAGCATAAAACATACAATTTCAACATAACGGGTGGTAATTCCTATGACGACGGGTCGGGTCGTCACAATAACCTTTCAAAGGTCCATAATAACTCCCCTTTTCTCATAACATATAAGTACAACCCTCATAATCGGAGCAAACCTCCACAGTCCATAACCAAATAAACAGAGTGCCCTCTAGGCATAAATTCTCAAATTAATGATATTACTACTGTGAGCACGTGCTTTTTTCCCTAAGCAAATTATTCCAAAATATATGCAAAATGATATTTTTTGAATTTTTGTGGCAATTTGTTGATAATTGTTTGCTTAATAATAATGTAGGTGGAAATACCAGGATTTTTCTAATTTTTGGGGAAAAAAACAAAGAAAATCAAAATACGCATTTATTGGTTTTTTAATTAGAAAATACTAAAAATAGAGATTAATTACTCTTTAACTTTAGTAAAAAATCAAAAAATTAAAATAAAAAGAAAAATACATGGAAAATAGATAGAAAATAAATACAAGAGTAAAATACAAAAATATAGAAAAGAAAAATAAATACAAAAATTCAAAAATGTAAAAATACAAGTATAATAAAATAATACAATACAAAATTGGGCTAAATACCATAATTAATAACCCAATATATAATACACTAACCAGGCCCAAATGAAACAAGCCCGGTCTGCCTTATAACTAAACCAAACGACACCGTTCAGAATAACAAATCTAGGCCGTTGAAGCTTTGATCAAACGGCCCAGAGTATCAGTCATTTAATAATCAAAATGACATCGTGCATTTGAACTAATCTGAATCGTTAATATCATCCATCCAATGGTCACGATTAAATGACCACTTAATTGGAACGACGTCAATCACAGGCCCATTGAATCTGAGTCGTTGGTGCATTTAATCCAACGGTCTCAGATCAATCAAGGCTTTTAAATACATAAAATGTTACATATAAGTTCATTATACACCTTTGTCTCTAACTCTAAAACCCTAGCCGCCTCACTATCCTCTCCAGCATCGCTGGAAACCTACCAGCGATGGTCCATCAACACCACTGTTCAGACCACCATGAACACCCCTTGGCCTCCTCCGTCTCCTCTTTCACCCTACCCCATCAACTTCCCCAGAAAACCATTGGAAACCCTCAAATAACCCAAAAGGTGTCGACGAAACCCTACTCCGGCGACTACCACTTATGAACCAAGGTCCTTCCTTAACACCCCATGGCCACCTCCGCTTCCTCTTTAACCCCATCCAGGTGGTTTTCCTCGAATAAGCCTGAAAACCCTCAAATATTGCAAAATATGTCACCGGAACCCTACCCCGGCGAACACCCTTATTCCAAAAACCACCCTATATAATCCCCATAACACCCAGTGTCCCTATTCCAAGAGTCTTTACAAAAAAAGAAACTAGATGAGTCTTCCTGAGGAACAAAATCCAAGAAATAGTCTCTTGAACTTCCAAAGTTCCGGATAATCAAAAAAAAATGAAGAGAAATGAAGAAAAGAAAACAGAAGAAGGAAAGAAAAGAAAAGAGAAAAAGCTAAGTAGTTTGAACTCTGTGTCTCTTGATCTTTCTTATTTGTATGGCTAAAATCTATGTTCTTCTTGATCTTTCTTATTTTTTGCATGCCTATAACTTCTTTGCCTTCTGATATTGCTTAGAGTAAATTGCATGCCTATAACTTCTTTGCCTTTTGATCTTTATTTGTGAATCACATGGCTATAATATCTCTTCTCTGAAATGTTCTTAGTCAAAATTGTATGTCTGTTGTTAATAGCCACACGTAGATTTATAGGGTTTTACTTGATTAAAATCAAAATTAGTAATTAAGTCTTCTATTGATTAGATTCTACATCTGATTAATTTGTTCCCTTGAATCTCGTCAACTGAATACTTAGATCTAATTGGATTTTTTCGGTGAAACTGTCTATTGTTGTCTATTTTTGTAAGTCGATTTTGACTTTGACTTTTAGTTTCTTATTAATAAAGGGGTTAAAAGGGTAAATAAAAAGAAAAGGCAGGGCCAAATAGGAAAGGTGAATTGGTATACCGTAATAAACCTAAGGGGGTTAAGGGTATAATTGGCAATGTTGCCTGATTCACGGGTAAATAGCTAAAGAATAAGGGGTATTCTGGGCATAATAAAAGGGTAGTTAAGTGGAAATTGAAAGCAAGTGAGGGTAATGTAGACAATTAAGGGTATTAGAATAGTGTAGATGCCACTAGAACCTTCTAGTAGGGGTTCTAGTGCATTTACGATTAAAACTAAGTGTAGTAATCTGAAAATAAATGATAAGATGAGGGGTGGAAAATTAAAATATTAATTTTAAAATTTCCTCCCATTTTGTTCTATAAATAGGCTTTATTAGGCCACATTTAAAAAAGAGTTTTGAAAGTTTGGAAGGTCTAATATTCTGAAAACCTTTCTAATCTTTGAAATTTTTAAATTTCGTAGTTCATCCTTAGGAAATTCTCTAATACTACTACTGTTCTATTGGTTTTGGTTTGAGTTCAAGTTGAAAATATCCCGAGTTTTAGTATTTCGTCTATTGCTCTGTGGTTGTTTGTTCTGAATTGGGTTGTTGAAGTTGTGTATTGCTGTGGTTATTCTTTGAGAAGCTATTGGGTTGCTTTGAAGTTTTGATATCAAATCTGGTTACTGTGTATTGGTGTAAATCTGCTGGTTATTGTTTGCTGAAGTCTTGTCATTGCTGATCCTTCTTCTCATTGCCTTAGACTTATCGAGCTTATTTCACTTTTCAGGTACACTTCTGAAATTTAGAGATGTAGTCAAATTTAAAGATATGAAATTGCTCGACTAGTTTGACAAGTTTTTGATTCTGTTTATTTTGTATCTGTAGAACTAGTAGAATCAATTTTATTCATTAAGACAAGATGTATGTATGATTGGACTGTGGACTGTATGCACTGTGGACTTGGACTATTAATTCCTTTAAGTATCTTAGTTTAGATATCACGTAGAAAATCACATGAAGTAGATCAATAGAAAAAAATCACAGAGATTAGAAAACTGTGGACTGTATGCACTGTGGACTTGGACTATTAATTCCTTTAAGTATCTTAGTTTAGATATCACGTAGAAAATCACATGAAGTAGATCAATAGAAAAAAAATCACAGAGATTAGAAAAATTGAAAGCAGGTGTTTAAATCTGTTTTGGTTGATCATGTTGTGACGAATTAGAAAGTGAAATGGAATTCTAAAAATTCGTTTGTTATACGCAGTTTATGTTAGTCAGTTTAAATTAATAAAAGTATGAGTTCTTCAGATTCAAATTTTGATTAGTTAAAACGGTAAGTTTCAGATTAATTCATGCTATGTAAGAGAAGTTGTAATGAGTTAATAATAATAAGTATAAAATGACTGCTTCAGCACGAACGAACTTTTGTTTCAATTCGAATAAAGTTTTCTGCAGTTTAATTTTAATATTTCTAATTGAACAAAATGTAACTCAATTCTGCATTTGAACATGTAACACTTCAATTAATCAATAATAATAGAAATCTGTCTATAATGGTAGATAATCTGTGAATCATTTAAAAATGGGTGCACCAGAATAAACCAAACAGTAGTATTCAAACAGAAATTCAGTGTTATAACCTTGGTTAAATTCCTGATGTTGTGTAGTTAAAATAACTGTGTAAATCCATTGATTAGTTCATTGGAAATATTATGCTTGTTTTGAATTCGTATTAGTAATCTGGGCCTGATTAGGCAAAAAGGCCCAGATCCAATCGCGATGTCTTCTGTGCCCATGAGAGATGAACCCATATATACAAACTGGCTAAAATGAGCCTTGTGCACAGCTGTGTGTTACCCTTCACTGGCATGATTTCAAGGCCCAAATCACATGAAGACCTTAACGTAAATGGAATAAAAGTACAAATCACAACTAGACAGGTTTATCTATTACATTGGCAAAAACAATAGTAAAAAATATAGCACTCCTTAGGCTTGACCTTTTAAAATAATGAGACGAGCCTCGTTTGAGAATAAAAATGCACGGGGCCCTCAATTAATTGTTATAAAATACGTAGATTTGGAAGGAGCGTTTAGCGAATTTCACGGTCTTTTCCCATGTTAACAAGACATAGATATTTTAGGTGCGATTTTTATACATTCTTAAGTACGGGTGCACATTTATGTGACCCAAATCTAACTCCCAACAAAGTCGAAATGTATTTAAAGCCACAAGCGTATTGGTACGGTGTGGTCCAAAGTGCATTTTTACGACATTGCAATTCTTTTAAAAAGTGATAAATCGGAATACTAATCATGCACATAAATTGTAACATATAAAGAAATCAAATAAAAACAAATACAACAGTTGAGAGACCGTGCTAGAACCACGAAATTCAGGAGTGCCTAACACCTTCTCCCGGATTAACAGAATTCCTTATCCGCATATCTAGTTCGCAGACTGTAATAGAGTCAAAATTTCCTCGGTTCGGGATTAAACCGGTGACTTGGGACACCATTATATTCTCAAGTGGCGACTCTGAAAAATAAATAAACTAATCTCGTTCCGACCTTAAATTGGAAAAACCTCGACTACCCGGCCCGTCGTCATGGGAATTACCACCCTGTTATGTTGTAATTATATGTTTTATGCCTTTATATTCGTATTAGAGTATATCGGGTGAGTTAGGAGTGAATTGGATTGAAATTGAGGCATATAGCCTTTTTGAAGGAAACTTGAATATGGAAAGACAACCTAGAGTTGACTATTTAGTTAGAGGGCTCGGAATCGGATTCTGATGATTCGGGTAGTTCCGGGAGGTGATTTGTGACTTAGGGGAGTGATCGGAATTGAATTTGGAGGTTCGGTGTAGAAATAGGCTTGAATTGGCTAAGGTTGAATTTTGGCTAAAATCCGAACGGTAGGTGAGATTTTGATCCGGGGGTCGGAATGGAATTTCGACAATTCTCTAGCTTTATCATGTGATTTTGGATATTTCCGCAGAATTTCAGGTCATTCGGACGTCGTTTGGTCGGGTTTTTGATTGAATGTTAGTTTCGGAAGTTATGAAGAAACTTAGGCTTGAATCCGTGTGTAATTGGGCATTTTGATGTTTACGATGGTTTTTTTATGATTGGAACAAGTTCATATCGTGTTTTGGAGTATGTTGGTGGTTTTCGTTGGGGTCCCGGGGGCCTCGGGATGAATTCGAGGGTCCAAACGGATCATGTTGTGCCAAATGCACTGCTGTTTCTGCTACAATAAGTGCAGAGGATTTTTGTGCTTCGCGATCGCGAAGCTTTGAATGCGATCGCATAAGAGGAGAATTGTGAGCTCTGCGATCGCGAGGTAGAGTATGCGATCGCGTAAGGTTATGACGGGATGCATCACGATCGTGATGCCTTGTGTGCGATCGCGTAGGTCTGGGACTTAAAGCAGTGCGATCGCGGGTGGATTCACGCGATCGCGTAGTGTTGAGGCATGAAGCAGTGCGATCGCGTAGGGAATGTCGCGATCGCGTAGAGTAATTTTTGGAGCCTGGTGAATTTGTTCATCGCGATCGCGAGCCTATGGCTGTGATCGCAGGGGGTCGCTTGGCAGTCAAAATTTTAATATAACAGAACAGTGTATCCGCGAACCCCACACCCAAAACCTCCATTTTTGAGCTATAAGAGAAGGTATTGACGGGAGATTGTTGGGAAATCATCGGGTGTTCGTCGGAGGTAAGTTTTGTGGCTTAATTACATCATTTTATCATGAAATCCTTGGTTAATTCTCTGTAAATGGAAGATTAAAGGTGGGTTTGAGCCCTAGGCCTAAAATTAAAGAAAAACACTGATTTGAGTGGGCAAATGGAGTCCGATTTTGGTAAATTTTATATGCCTAGACTCGTATTGAGATGAGGGTTCCGAATATGTGACTTTTGTAATTTTTTGAGAATGGTACCGAAAGTCGGGTTTTGGCAACTTTGGGAATTTTGATGTAAATTGAGTTGTTTTGACTGGGTATCGTTCCATTGGTCTAATTTGATGTTTATTTACTATATTTGATCCGATTCTACGCGTACGGAGCTCGATTCTCGTGGCAAAGGCATCGTGGAGTAGTCGTCGCGCTGTATTGAGGTGAGTAATAGATGTGGGTTATGACCAGCGGGTTCGAAACCCCGTATACCACTTTGTGATGCTGTATAGCGGTGAGACATGTACTCTCTTGTGAGTGCGGGGTCGATTGTGATTGGGGACTATGGCTTAGTCCGACCTGTTGATAATGTATAATGATATTGGCTATCCTTGAGCCGTCAAACCTCCTTCTCGGACGATTGCATATTATATTGTGGTATTGGCTACTCTTGAGCCGTCAAACCTCCTTCTTGAATGTTTGAGTATACTTGTGGGCTGTGAGCCAGTTATTGGATCCGGCGAGGATTGTTATCATTGTCTTGTGGTATTGACATGCTAGTTTACTACCAGTCCGTAGCTATTACTGTTATCATGTTATTTCCAATCTCTGGAACTTTGATATTACTATTTTCAACTGAAAAATGATAAAAGTGTTTTTAAAAACCACTTTTGAGCATGCGAGGCTGCATTTGCATATTAGCTAACTGGTAGTCGATCGGGCTGCGCGCCGTAGCGGTATATATGTTAGATCGGACTGCACACCGCAGTATTACTGTGCTTGGGCTGTAGGAGCCCCTCCAGAGTCTGAACTCCCACAGTGAGCACGAGTACCCAAATTGGATCGGGCTACACGCCATAGCGGTCATGTCATGCATTGCATTACATTTAGCTACATCTGCTAGCTGTTATACTTGTTCTTGATATTGTTGGCTCTCTACCGTTGATATTGAACTGTTACGGGGTATTGGTTACAACTTTACATAGTGATTTACTATGGATTTCTTATCTTCGTTGTCTTACCCCTGTTCATTACCACTGAGTCTGGCATTACTCATTTTACTCCCTGCACCTTGTGTGCAGATCCAGGTACCTCTCAGCAGACCTGATCCGGCAGTCACTCAGAGGCATTGTGCAGGATAGTCGAGGTAGCTGCAGCATCCGCAGGACCTGACTCCCCTTCTAGATGTCTTTTAATTTCATGTTTATATTTCTTTCCGCATAGAGTTTTGTTGTAAATCTTATTCACTTTTGTTCTTTAGAGGCTCTTGACTCTTGACCCTTCGGTCTGTGGGAGATGCCACGTGTTGGGACTTGGTTCCCTGTTTTGATATATCTATCACTGTTGTCTTATAACTTGTTATGCTTAGATTAGAATAAGTGAGCTTATAGCTCCGTGATTGTTGTTAATTAGTCAGGCTGGCCTAGCAGTGCGTTGGGCGCTATCACGACCGGGTTTGGGGTCGTGACAAGTTGGTATCAGTGCCAGGTTTACTAGGCCTTTTGAGTCTTGAGCCGGTTAGTAGAGTCTTGTGGATCGGTACGGGGACGCCTGTACTTATCCTCGGGAGGCTGCGAACCTTTAGGAAACACTTCACATTTCTTGGAATTCTTATCGTGCGCACTTGATTCAGCTTGAGATATAATTTTTGAAATTCCTTCCGCACGTATGTGTACGCATCGAGCGCTCAACAATATAATTGCCTTATGGCTTGTGATTTCCCCGAGCGAGGGGCGAGATATAATATCTGTGAGTTCATGTTGAGCCAGTAGGAAAGACTTGAGGCTGGACCTTGTCTATAACTTGAGCATCGAGGTGCTGATTTTGTGAGTGGTGGCAATAGATAATGTAATGAGGGTTTGAAACCCCTTATTTGCACTATACGGTGCTATGCTGAGATGGAACACGCGTCATGTGACGAGCGTGGTGGTATTATGACTGGGGATTTGGACTTGGTCCTTCCTGATTGATAGATTACTGTGTATAATGACTGAGACTGGACTTATATCCATGTATTTGGGCTAGTAGCCAAGTTTGGGGCCTTGTGCCGATCTGTAAAGTATTAGGGAAGCTTACTAATGGATGAGCTGTTAATTGTTCATCTCTTATCTAATTTGTTGAGTAGACCCAAGCTATGGGAGTGGTGAATATATATCATATCTCGTAATTGGAAGGTAAAGTGCCTTATGTGTGGTGGAACGAGTTCAAACTCAGGAAGACTAAAGTGATTATGCTATGTGTATCCTGGTGGAAGGTATTCTGCTGAAATGCTAAATTGGGGCGAAGTAGGTGGGTTGATTCTCATGTGTAATTGAAAGGTAATTGATATGTGTTATGATTCGAGCAGGTACAACGCATGTTCATGTAACAATTATGATAATATGATTTGTGTAGTATTGAGACTAATGTTGTCGATATGCCTTGTGATGTCTTGTCGAGTTGTGAATGTATTGTTAGGATGGTTTTGGTGATTCTCTGGCAGGTGGATGGGCCAAATTACAAAGGAAACTCTGTCAAAATTTTTGGAAAGTTGGGACTCAGAAAAGATTTTGTCACCTAAAGAATGGGCTTAACTGCTGTGTGAATTAAGGAGTTAGGAATTCCGATGATTCGAATCTCCGCCGAAGCTTGTAAGAGACTTGAGTTTAATTTAACTAGAACATTGTGGCATCATTTGAGTAATAATTCTATGAGTGGCTAAAAGGTTTGATGTATGGCTCCGAGCCAAGTTGGGGAGGTTGTTGTTGATTAACGGATTGCACTATTGTGTGTTATGTTAGTTCTGTCTCCAGTTATGTCGGGAAATTTTGATAAAGGTTATGGTGCTTCGTAGATGTGAAGGAATACTAGGATGTTGTGAACTTATGTTGGTAAAAATGTTTGGTGTACAGAAATAAAGATAGCTAATTATATCTGTATATAATCATGTTCTGCGGTGTCAGAGTTCTAACAAGGCACGAGTGGTTCTATTCAATAAGACAGTTGAATTACATCTGAATAAAGGTGAATGATGCCCGAGAGAATTGTTTTACGGTGTTCATGATTTTTCTTGTAACAGTCAGGTGTCTTAAGGTTGTGCATGTGGCTAAAGACGGTGGTTTTGTTAGAAGAGATCAAGATTTGAGTTATATTATGTGAATTATAGGATTCTATGTAACCGTATTGGAAGGTAATGATAAAGAATTCAAATCACAGGAAGTTCTTCAAAATAAAGTATTGTAGATTGTGGAACTTCTGGGAGACATTGAGAGAGTATTCAGTGGCCTATGGGTCTTAGACCGTGTGGTCTTATGTACGAGTCTCGTGTGGTAACATGAGTTGATGTATTATGGTGCTACAGTAAAGGCTAATATTAAATTAAAGATGAATCAGAAAGGAAACTGGGTAAATGGATCAACTTGTTAATAAACCGAAATGGTATGATAAGGAATACAATTAATTCCTGGTATATGTTTGAAGTAATGAGTCTCGCATATATTGTGCATGCTTTTGAGTGCTGGCAGTTGTGTAACCCGATATGGATATCAAGACTCAGTCCTGACAGTTTAACTTATGCAATGTAATTGGGAGAAAGAGTTTATGGTGTGTTTTACCGAAGTTTGAAATGAGTATATTTCCTGTCGGTATGCAAAGCTTGGAATGTGTAATGTGTTTTCTCTATATGGGATCATGAAAGTCCTTGACTAGTTGAGTGCGCTGATATTTGCGGTGTAGGAAAGTAATATGAATTTCCATGTTATCTTAGTGTGGTATGGTATATGCGATGTATTATGGAAAGTTGATAATGGCATATTCAAGGTTTTGAGATCAATTCATAATATATGGGGAGTCATTAAAATTATTGAGCAGCGCGGGCAGCTGCAGGTGATATAAGAATCGATCTTTCTGGTGATTAAGAAAAATGGTACAGTTATTCTAGTGAATTGGCAGGGAATATGGTCCAAAAGGACAAAGTAATGTAAACTAATAATATCTAGTGGTATGGTGGTATTCTCTTGTTGGATCGACTGTAAGAACTGAGTCGTTGATGGCATACTGAAATTTCTGAATGGCTTTCGTGGTATGAATGGACGCTGATGTGTGTTATGTATTCGTAAGGTGGAGTACGAAATCAGGCATAGTGACTCATGTGTTATATATGTATTGGAGACTTGAAGTTCTTGTTAGCCTGTCTATGCAGTGATTGTATATCGTGTGTATCAACACCATTTTGTGATTATTAGAAATCGAAAGCCCTAGTGGCTCTCTCTTAATTTGATATGACGAATTTGGGTTATGATACTTGATTGCAAATTGGTTGTCATGGGTCAGGTTGTCTAGACTAACGAGATATGGACTATGATAGAATGGCAAAAATTGCGTAGAAGAGTGCATCAGAGTATGCTCCAGCGGGGTAGTTGTACCCCAGGACCAGCGGACGGCTGGTAGGTATTGCTTTCTCAGTTGGGCCTTCGTGGCAGATGTCAGTGCAGAGGTTTCTACCATTGATTTAGTTCTAGTATTGAGGAACTTTGTCGGATGCGTTTCTTGTAACCGAGCTTGAGGCTATATATGTTTACTATAATGAGCAAATCGACTCGATGAGCATTTCTTTTGCGAGGGTTATTTGGATCGGGTGGCACGCCGCCACAGGTATGGTATCTTGATCGGGTGGCATGCCGCCACGGGTATGTCATTGGAGCGGGTTGCACGCCGCAATAGTGTAATGTGAAAATAGAGTTAGTTATATGTTACCTAGTATACAATACTTCCTGGCTTCTGAGGAAAAGTCCGTATTGAGTATCGCTCGGTGAATGGCACATCCGTTGTGTCCTTTCAGGATTTGATAGCATACGTTAGTTGTTTCACCGTGGGTGAGGTTGATTGCTTGGGTTCAAGACCTAGATCTGTGCGTGGCTAACCGTTTTGAGCTTGGTAGCTTGAGGTGATTCATGAGTAATAGTGTTTGGATAGAATGATGAATCGTGGCAAGGCCACGTGATGTTATGACCTATCGAGGAGGATTCAGGTACTCTATGATGCGAGGCGGGATCTCAAATCTATGTTATGATGGCACAAAGGGATTAAATTGCAGCTCTTTTGCTGGGACAATTGTCATGAATTGAGTGTGTTCAGATGTTTCTATTGGAGCCTATGTTGTGCTCGTCGCGGCTTAGGCCAATGTTTGAGGTGTCATGTCACCAGTGTGGTGTGTTATAATCGAAATGATCATTTGAGTCATTATGGAGAGCGAGCATATGTGATTTCAGTTGGTTAGAAAGGTAATACCGAGATTTGGGTTCGAAATCTGTTGTGGTATCAGTTAAAAGTGAAATGGATTCATGAATGGTTGACCTGAGAGATGGGTTCCATATATCGCGTGTTCGGTTGTCGTGGGCAAGATATGAAGGTGTTGGAATAAGACTCTATCTAATGAAAAAGGTTTTTCAGTTGGTATTTGGTTATCGTGGGAAATTGTTGTGATTAGAGACTATTGTCTCGAGTGATTGGGTTGTTTGATACATTATATGATCTCACCCGGAGTGGTGAGTATGGGTTATTGAAGTGGATTCTAGTGTATCCTGAGTATAGGCATGGGATTAGCAATTGGTATATGATTTCGGGAAGTGCAATGTGGTTTATGGTTCAGATGGTCTGTGAGATTTTAGCTATATGGTGTTTTCGGAATTGTGAGAGATAGGATGACGTGTGATCGCCCGAATATATGCTTGGTAAGGTCATTCAGCTATTGGGTTGCTTCTAATACAATTCCGGGTCCGCTCGAGGATGAGCGTTTGCCTAAGTTAGGGAGAGTGTGATGACACGGCCCGTCGTCATGGGTATTACCACCCCGTTATGTTGTAATTATATGTTTTATGCTTTTATATCAGTATTAGAGTATATCAGGTGAGTTAGGAGTGAATTGGATTGAAAATGAGGCATATAGCCTTTTTAAAGGAAACTTGAATATGGAAGTCAACCTGGAGTTGACTATTTAGTTAGAGGGCTCGGAATTGGATTCTAATGATTCGGGTAGTTTCGGGAGGTGATTTGTGACTTAGGAGAGCGATCGGAATTGAATTTGGATGTCCGGTGTAGAAATAGGCTTGAATTGGCTAAGGTTGATTTTTTACCAAATCCGAACGGTAGGTGAGATTTTGATCCGGGGGTCGGAATGGAATTTTGACAATTTTTGTAGCTTCATCATGTGATTTTGGATATGTCCGCAAAATTTCAGGTCATTCGGACGTCGTTTGGTCGAGTTTTCGATTGAATGTTAGTTTCGAAAGTTTTGAAGAAACTTAGGCTTGAATCCGTGTGTAATTGGTGATTTTGATGTTTAGGATGGTGTTTTTCTGATTGGAACAAGTTCATATCGTGTTTTGGAGTATGTTGGTGGTTTTCGTTGGGGTCCCGGGGTCCTCGGGATGAATTTGGGGGTCCAAACGGACCATTTTATGCCAAATGCACTGCTGTTTCTGCTGCAATAAGTGCAGAGGATTTTTGTGCTTCGCGATCGCGAAGCTTTGAATGCGATCACGTAAGAGGAGAATTGTGAGCTCTGCGATCACGAGGTAGAGTATGCGATCGCGTAAAGTTATAACGGGATGCATCGCGATCGCGATGCCTTGTGTGAGATCACGTAGGTCAGGGACTTAAAGCAGTGCGATCGTGGGTTGATTCACGCGATCGCGTAGAGTTGAGGCATGAAGCAGTGCGATCGCGTAGGGTATGTCGCGATCGCGTAGAGTAATTTTTGGAGCCTGGTGAATTTGTTCATCGCGATCGCGAGCCTATGGCTGTGATCGCAGGGGTCGCCTGGCGGTCAAAATTTTAATATAACAGATTAGTGTATCCGCGAACCCCATACTCAAAACCTCCATTTTTGAGTTCTAAGATAAGGTATTGACGGGGGATTGCTGGGAAATCACCGGGTGTTCGTCGGAGGTAAGTTTTGTGGCTTAATTACATCATTTTATCATGAAATCCTTGGTTAATTCTCTGTAAATGGAAGATTAAAGGTGGGTTTGAGCCCTAGGCCTAAAATTAAAGAAAAACACTGATTTGAGTGGGCAAATGGAGTCCGATTTTGGTAAATTTTATATGCCTAGACTCGTATTGAGATGAGGGTTCCGAATATGTGACTTTTGTAATTTTTCGAGAAGCGTACCGAAAGTCAGGTTTTGGCAACTTTGGGAATTTTGATGTAAATTGAGTTGTTTTGACTAGGTATCGTTCCATTGGTCTAATTTGATGTGTATTTACTATATTTGATCAGATTCTACGCGTGCGGAGCTTGATTCTCGTGGCAGTGGCATCGCGGAGTAGTCGTCGCGCTGTATTGAGGTGAGTAATAGATGTGGGTGATGACCAGCGGGTTCGAAACCCCGATATACCACTTTGTGACGCTGTATAGCGACGAGACACGTACTCTCTTGTGAGTGTGGGGTTGATTGTGATTGGGGACTATGGCTTAGTCCGACCTGTTGATACTGTATAATGATATTGGCTATCCTTAAGCCGTCGAAACTCCTTCTCGGACGGTTGCATATTATATTGTGGTATTGGCTACTCTTGAGCCGTCAAACCTTCTTCTTGGATGGTTGAGTATATTTGTGGGCTGTGAGCCAGTTATTGGATCCCGCAATGATCGTTATCATTGTCTTGTGGTATTGACATGCTAGTTTACTACCAATCCGTAGCTATTACTGTTATCATGTTATTTCCAATCTCTAGAACTTTGATATTACTGTTTTCAATAGAAAAATGATAAAAGAGTTTCTAAAAACCACTTTTTGTTGGCTCTCTACTGTTGATATTGAACTGTTACAGGGTATTAATTACAGCTTTACATTGTGCTTTACTGTAGATTTCTTATCTATGATGTCTTACCCTTGTTTATTACCACTGAGTCTGGCAGTACTCAAATTGGATCGGGCTACGCGCCGTAGCGGTCATTTCATGCATTGCATTGCATTTAGCTACATCTGCTAGTTGTTATACTTGTTGTTGATATTGTTGGCTCTCTACTATTGATATTGAACTGTTACAGGGTATTGGTTACAGCTTTACATAGTATTTTATTGTGGATTTCTTATTTACGCTGTCTAACCCCTGTTTATTACCACTGAGTCTGGCAGTACTCATTTTACTCCCTGCACCTTGTGTGCAGATCCAGGTACCTCTCAGCAGACCTGATCCGGTAGCCGCTCGAGGCATTGTGCGGGATAGTCGAGCTAGTTGCAGCATCCGCATGACCTGACTCCCATTCTAGCTGTCTTTTCATTTCATATTGTCATTTCTTTTCGCACTGATGTTTTATGATTTTATATCAGTGTTAGAGTCTATCGGGTGAGTTAGGAGTGAATTGGATTGAAAATGAGGCATATAGCCTTTTTGAAGGAGACTTGAATAAGGAAAGTCAACCCGGAGTTGACTATTTGGTTAGAGGGCTCGGAATCAGGTTCTGATGATTCGGTTAGTTCCGTGAGGTGATTTGTGACTTAGGGGAGCGATCGGAATTGAATTTGGAGGCCCGGTGTAGTTTTAGGCTTGAATTGGCTAAGGTTGAATTTTGGCAAAATACGAACGGTAGGTGAGATTTTGATTCGGGAGTCGGAATGGAATTCTGACAGTTGCAGTAGCTCCGTTAGGTGATTTTGGATGTGCCTGCAAAATTTCAGGTCATTCGGACGTCGTTTGGTCGGGTTTTTCATCGAATGTGTAATTCGGAAAGTTTTAAGAAATTTAGGCTTGAATCTGTGTGTAATTGGTGATTTTGATGTTTAGGATGGTGTTTTTATGATTGGAACAAGTTCGTATCGTGTTTTGGGGTATGTTGGTGGTTTTCGTTGGGGTCCCGGGGGCCTCGGGATGAATTTGGGGGTCCAAACGGACCATTTTGTGCCAAATGCACTGCTGTTTCTGCTGCAATTAGTGCAGCAGAATTTTACCCTTCGCGATCGCAGAGATAGGGACGCGATCGCGTAAGGTCAAGAACAGAAGCAACGCGATCGCAGGAGCACGGACGCGATCGCGTAGTGTTATCCGGGTGGTCATCGCGATCGCATGAGCATCTACGCGATCGCGTAGAAGAGAAATGGGGTCCAGGGAAAAATGTGCTACGCGATCGCAGGAATAGGGACGCGATCGCGTGAGGCCGGATGGTTGTACATCGCGATCGCGTGAGGAGGATTGCGATCGCGTGAGGGCGAAATGTTTGAGCATCGCGATCGCGTGAGTAGAGTCGCGATCGCGTAGGGCAAATGGGTCTGGCAGAGAATTTAATCACAGAACAGAAGGGCTACGGGTTCATTAACCCAAAACGCCATTTTTGAGTTCTAGAGAGAGAAACTCACGGGAATTGCTGGTAATTCATCAGGGATTCGTCGGAGGTAAGTTTTGTGGCTTAATTACATCATTTTAACATGAAATCATGGGTTAAATTTCTGTAAATGGAAGATTAAAGGTGGGTTTGAGCCCTAGGCCTAAATTTAAGAAAAACACCGATTTGAGTGGGCAAATGGAGTCCGATTTTGGTAAATTTTGTATGCCTAGACTCGTATCGAGATGAGGATTCCGAATATGTGATTTTTGTAATTTTTCAACAAGTGTACCAAAAGTCGGGTTTTGACAACTTGTGGGTTTTGAAATAAATTGGGTTATTTCGAATGAATTTCGTGAAATTAGCGTATATTGATGCATTCTCTATGATTTTGAGCAGATTTGGCACCCGAGGAGATTGATTTGCGAGGCAAGCGCAAGGCGGATTGAAGCTTCTACCGGTTCGAGGTGAGTGGTAGTAGTAAACAATGTACCGAGGGTTTGAAACCCCGTACTAGCACTTCACAATGCTATATTGAGATGAGACACGCGTTCTATGACAAGTGTGGTGACATTGTGATTGGGGGTTCGGACTTAGTCCTTCCCGGCTAATAGAATACTGTGTTGTATGACTGTTACTGAGATTATAACTGTACAATTGGGCTAATAGCCATGTTTGGGGCCTTGTGCCGATCTGTAGAGCATTAGGGAACCTATAGAGCTAGGTGACCCTTATATCATGTTGGAAACATACACTCAGCCATAGCTCTAGCTGTATAGCATAATATGAGCCCGTACTAGATGTGTACATTGAGAGAGATTATCTAGGGTGGAATTCCCTGTTCTAGGCTGAGCAGACCTGAAAGGCCAAGTCTATACCGATTGAGATGAGATAGGGTCAAGGACCCACTATGAGATGTTATATTGGGCCTGAGAGGCCAAGTATATACTGACTGGAATAGGGTCGAGGACCCATTATGAGGTATTATATATATACCTATATGGGATCGGGCTGCACGCCGCAGCAGTATATATATTGGATCGGACTGGACGCCGCAGTAATATACATGTAATATACATGTAATATACATGTGGGACGGACTGCACGCCGCAGTATTATTGCGCTTGGGCTGTAGGAGCCCCTTCGGAGTTTGTGTCTGCACACATTCTCAGTGAGCACTGGTGTATATGATGGGATCGGGCTGCACGCCGCAGCAGTATAGAGATATATACATATATATATATATTGGATCGGACTGCACGTCGCAGTAATACATGTGTGGATCGGGCTGCACGCCGCAGTATGATAGTGCTTGGGCCTAGGGAGCCCCTCCGAAGTCTGTATACACCCCCAGTGAGCGCCGTCGACGTTAAATGGAGCGGGCTGCACGCCGCAGCGGTATATGTAATGTAGCGGGCTGCACGCCGCAGCATTATACTTAATCATACCCTACTATCTACTTAAATACTTATACATTATAGACATAAGTATGTGTTTTTATATGTTGAGAGGGCCGTACACCGTAGGGGTACGAGTGAGGGTTGGTTCAGTGTGGAATCTTGTAGAGACAAACGTAGACTTGAGGTTAGAGTACTACTATAGTGATGACGTACCTGTGAGGGTTGCCTTAGAACTGCTAAGTGATAGCACAGGATTTCTTACCTTCGGTTATTATTTATTATTGTTACTCACTGAGTTGAAATATACTCACCCCACTCCCCTGCACTTTCTGTGCAGATCCACAGGTGCCCGAGAGCAGTTGAGACATTGTAGCTGCTGATCTTTTTGCGGAGATTTCGAGGTAGCTGCCAGCGTCCGCAGAGCTTGTTTTCTCCTTCTTTATCATCTTGTTGATTTCCTATTTGCCTAGACTTGGTTGTATTAGGATGCTATTCTGTAGAGGCTCGGTCTCGTGACACCACGATATGGTTGGGACCGTATTTTGTACGTTATACATTTCGTTTATCATCTGATATGATCATTTACTGTTTAAGTTTAATGTATTTAATAATTGGTTTGTTTAAGGGATTATATGGTCGGGCTTGCCTAGCATAGTGTTGGGCGCCATCACGACCAGGGTTTGGGTCGTGACACCTTCTAGCTGTCTTTTCATTTCATGTTGTCATTTCTTTCCGCACTGAGTATTGTTGTAAATATTATTCACTTATGTTCTTTAGGGGCTCTTGACTCTTGACCCTTCGGTCTATGGGAGTTGCCATGTGTTGGGACTTGGTTCCCTGTTTTGATATATCTATCACTGTTGTCTTATAACTTGTTATGCTTAGATTGGAATAAGTGAGCTTATAGCTCAGTGATTGTTGTTAATTGGTAAGGCTGGCCTAGCAGTGTGATGGGCGCCATCACGAACGGGTTTGGGGTCGTAACACTTTCCCTTTCTTTATTATATCCCTTCCTGGGGTGTAGTAAAATAAACGGCTTCCGTAAAAAGGAGGTGTGACAGCTCTGGGAAATCTGCTGGGGATAAGAAACCCAGAACATTGGTCCAGGGTTTAAGAATTCGAGCTCAATTAAATTGTTGTATTTGTTTATATCTGATATTGCTATATGTTCATGATTAATGTGATACGTGTTTACTACTTTGATATTACATGAACTATATATAATATTGTGCCGAAAACCCTTCTCTTCGTACCTCCGGGGATGTGCTTACTGGTTGAGACTCCCCATTCTGTTAGTGTCATACCCAAATAAGAAAAAAGGTCGGATAAGTTACTAAACCGGACGATCCCGCGGGTCCCCGATATGTAGCCCCCTCATCGACTCAAGTCGTCTGCTCGATTGCACAGTCTAGAACCATTAAACCAGGATATTGAGCCTAAAATTAGAACGATTATTTGCATCATATCTGACTTAGGGGACTCAACACAGGGGTTGGGTCCGTCTAGGACAGGTGACCTGAATATGAAAAGACCAGCATGATTATATGTTGCATTTATTTGTCTCGGGCCATTACGCTGACCGGCTAAGAAAGTTGAGGGAAAGAAAAGAGAAAAAATAGTAATTGTCGATTTTAGAGGAAAACGATGTCCAAATACCAACGAAACTCTGTCCAATTTTGAGGATATTATCTTAAATAGTTAGAATAAGTCAATATTGTCAAAATTAAAAAATGGTTAGTTTAAAAATAATTTGACCGAACTATGCTGGTTTGATAAACACCACTAGGCGAGATACGTAGGCAACCTTTGACGGGTCCAACCACACCTTTTTATGAAAACGATCAAAAAATGTCAAATTTTGAATAAATCAAGTGATGCCTTTTTGTCAAAATAGCCGAATGTCCCGAAAGGGCGCCGGAAGGTTGCTTGTGAAACAATGGCCACTTTTGAATCATTTTCCCCAAAATAGTAAACACGTCCTTAAAATCTTCAGTTGAAGTGCTGAAGTGCCATATTTGCAAAATTGGGACTGTATTTCGAAAATTGTGAAAATATATTGTCTTTTTGGGTCAAAATAACATGTGATTAAATCAACTTAATAAATGTGCGGGATGAGCACAATACAAAATGAACCTTTCTCAATTATGAATAACATCCCTTCGGAGTTATGTCTATGGTGGAGTGATTTGGGTGAAGACGGACAAGACGAGGTCAAGAAATACTTGAAAGATCTTACCGGGTTACTTGATATTATACCCAGGGAGACATCATTAGAGCCTTGGTTACTTGTTGGGATCCGGTACACAATGTGCTCCATTTCTCGGACTTTGAGCTTACTCCGACACTAAAGGAGATTGCCAGTTATATTGGGAAAGATGAGGTTCCCCTGAAAGAAAAATACATGGTTTCTCCAAGAGCTGTTTTCTCTCATATATTCTTGGATTCCTTGAAAATAGCCGAATCGTTCATAATGAGGATTTGGCCAATGGGTTTTGTACTATGAATTTCATATACCATAGATATGGTCATATCAGAGGCTTTAATAACCCGGCAAACAAACTCTGCAGTAAAGCAAACCGTGCAAAATGGGAGGAACATAGACGTTTTGCTTTCATGGTAGCCTTTTTAGGTTTGATAGTGTTTCCAAGGAAAGATGGGAACATCGACATAAGAGTAGCCGGAATTGTCAACACTCTCCTCACGTAAGATAATAGTACTTTGGCACCTATGATAGTAGCTGATATCTTTCGTGCCCTTATAGCCTGTAAAACCGGAGTAGATTTCTTCGAGGGATGCAATTTGCTATTACAAATATGGATGATCGAGCACTTGTGCCATCATCCTCTTTATAAGCTATGGGTCTTCGGAAAGAACTTGCATAGAAGAATTCTACATGAGGATAAAAGGGGTGAAGTTGCCAGAAGGATTTAAGGGTTGGATCACATACTTCCGATCTCTTACTGCTAGCCAGATAGAATGGACATTCGTGTGGCTACCTGTCAATGAAATTGTATACGTGCCAGCAGAAGGATCGCACTTTCTCTTAATGGGGCTTAAAAGTATTCAACCCTATGCACCATATCGAGTTTTACGGCAACTCGGAAGATATCAAATAGTGCCAAAAGATGGAGACGTCAGCACTCAAGTAATTAACATTAGTCCCGACGGGCAATTTCCTGAAAAAAAGTCCGTCAAATGTGGAATGAATGCCAATGTTTGAAATCAGACACTTGTGTAAGGGATCAGACCAAATATGAAGTGTCACCTGGTTACTCCGCGTGGTATAGAAGAGATTGTGAGCATGAAAGACCAACGAAGAGACCTCATATCCAAGAATTTTATGTACTGTCAAAAGAGCAATGGGATTGGTTGTATAAAGAAAACAAATACCGAGCAAAAATCAGCATGCTGGAAAAATAAGTTCAAGACCTCAAGTTCAAAAATTGCGTGCAAGTAGCAGCTGATGATGGTGAAAACAAGCAACTGGTTAAAGAAAATTAGGCCCTAAGAGCTCAAATTCAGAAAATGAGAACAACTAAAACTTGTATTCGAAATTCCCGGGATGAAAAGCTAATTGATAATTTGCAGCAAAAAGTGAGCGATTATAGTTTTGACCTGGATAAAGCTGAAAAATAATTAACATGGGTTCAGAAGCAATTGCCTAAGAACGTAGAAGAAATTGCCTGTATGATTCAATAGCTGAAAGAAGAACATAATGTCGAAGTTGCTCGGTTGAGGAAAAAGATTATTACTACTGAGGTCAAGACTAGCAAACAAGTGAAAACGTTTAGTATGGAAAGAGAACATTTCTCTACGGCCTTAGCACAATTAGAAATGAAACCGCAGCAACTTCAAGAGAAAAGCCAACAGACTCTGGATGCTCGTGCTGAACAAATAGGGAGGTTGCTTCAAAAAAGGGAATGATTAGAGAAAGGATTCTCAACATTGCTCATTATATCACTCGGAAGTGCCAGATATGTGAAGATATGACCCAAACCACATTCTTCGCCTCGGCAATGATATTTGTGAAGCAAATAATGAGTGATTTAGACAAACTCCAAAGGGGATTTACATATAGGCCCGCGGCAAGACCAAACGATGTCCCGCGGGCACTAGGGTCTTTGATGTATTCTTAGGTTAGGCACTCGAGTCTGTATTTTATTTTCTGCATTATTTGAGGATTGTAGTGCAATTATCATCTTAGAGCTTATCTTTGTAATCGATGTTGGTTATTAATAAAATTTGAAAATCCCAAAAATTTGTACTTGTGATCTTTGACTTTCTTTAAACACATATGCGATAGACAAATCAATAGGATCGACTAAAGAAAAGAGAGAGAGGAAATTGGTAGTGATGAAAATAATGAAAAAAGAGAAAGAAAAGAAAAGAAAAAGCCGAAGCAAAAGAATTGACAAAACAAATGAATGAAAAGTTAATAAAGCCGGGATGACGCATATGGCTAAGCAAAGTTGTGAAAATATGTATATGCTCCCAACGTGCAATTATTTGATCAATAATGGCCTAAACACTAATGAGCATTGTTGTTGTTGAGTTCAGAGAGGTGGTTTGTAGCTGGCATTGTGGAAACCCATCATTACAACACTCGTTCTAAAGATATGACAAAGGCAATCACTCAAGAGATTGAGGCTACAGTTATGGACCCAGCCCGGGAAGATGAGGTGGTAGACGTGGGTTTTATGAAAGAAGAAATGTACAAGATCAAGCAGCAGATGGCCGAGAGGTACCAGGCCTGGGCGAAGGGACAACCTTTACCCACATACCTAGCCAATCCTATTTTTATCCCTCCACCGGTCCATGCACAGGACTCACCTACCATGAATTCTTCCCCTGCTTACCCCACATACCCATCTTACTATGCAACTAAGTCACAAACACCACCACCTCCTCCACCACCTAAACAGATTCCACCACCACCACCGCATGTCACTCCCGTATATGTGGCCCCTCTACTAGCCACATTACACAAATCATCCAGTGAACCATTATTTCATATTCAAGACAATCGTTATTATCCTCCAGAGCCTACCTTCCGACAGCATGATTCTTATACTCCTCTCATCGACATGGCCGAGGAGGAAAAACCACCCAAAAACCCTGAACAAGAAGAGATGATCCGAAAAATAAAGAGTCTTGAATAATCTTTCCGGAACATGCAGGGCCTTAGTGGCCAAGTGAGCATAGCTTACAAAGATTTGTGTCTATTCACGAAGGTGCAGCTACCGACAGGTTTTAAGCTACCGAAATTTGATCTTTATGATGGTCACGGCGACCCAGTAGCACATTTGAGAGGCTTTTGCAGTAAAATGTGATGTGCCGACGGTAAAGATGAGTTGCTCATGGCTTATTTTAGCCAAAGTCTTAGCGGATCGGCCCTAGAGTGGTACACCAGGCAAGACCGCACTAGATGGTTTATTTGGGATGATCTCGCCCAAGAATTCGCTAATCATTTCCAATACAACTTGAAGATTATTCCTGACAGGCTTTCATTGACAACGATAGAGAAGAAGGAATGAGAGAGCTTCCGAGAATACGGCTTCAGGTGGAGAGAACAAGCTGCCTGGGTAGACCCACCTATGAAACAAGGAGAGATGGTGGACTACTTCTTACAAGATTGAGGGCCAACATACTATGGGTATTTAGTATCAGCTATCGGAAAACATTCAACGAAGTCATCAAGATGGGGAGCATGGTTGAGGAGGGTTTAAAATCGAAGAAGATTATGAGCTATTCAGCCATAAAGGCTACAACCCAGGCAATTTAAATAGGCACCGGAGGAGCTATTGGGAAAAAGAAGAAAGAAGAGGTGGCCGTTGTAGAAGGAAGATCATGGTCCAGGAATCCTAACCCCTACTACCGTCAACCTCGCCCACATCATTAGCCTTACTCGCCAGCACCATATGGCCTACCACAACACTATTACCCTCCCCTTGTTTCACAATTTTTTGTACACCGTGCTCAAACCTACCCACCACCGCCTACACCATGGCGAGCACCAGCACCTCGTAATACCTACTACACCCAGAATACATACCCACCACCCAAAACATATCAAAACCCTAATGGAATAGGCTTCCATCCTAATCTCGGTGTTAGGAATGATAGGATGCAAAAGAAGAAAACTTTTACACCCTTGGGTGAATCATATACCAGTATGTTTCATAGACTGAGGCATCTCGTAATCGTGAACCCCATTGAATCCAAAATCCTTAACCCACCACCAAGGAACCTGGACCATTCTATTAGCTGTGAGTACTGTTCAGGAGCTCCAGGACATGACACCAAAAAGTGTTGGCATCTGAAAACCACAATTCAGGAGCTTATTGATTCAAGAAGAATTGAAGTCCAAGTTCCCAAGGCTCCCAATATTACACAAAACCCCCTACCTGTTCATCATGAAGCTCATATGATATAACCGATACAAAGGGGAGGTTGCAAGAAGCCTTCTCAAACTATAACGATGATTAAAGCAAGCGAAGTCAAGGTAGAGGAGAAAGCAATGGATGAGAAATAGTGATTATTGTTAAGCAAGTGGTGAATGAGCCAGTGGTGGTAACTGAGCCCGAGCTAGTGAAGGTGATAGTTCCAGGAGCAAGTGCAAAACATGTGTTGACTGTGAAAGGGGCACAAATAGAGCTGGTCATTATCAAACCAGTTACTCAAATGCCAGTTGTGAGTGTTAAAGCTTTGCCATGGAATTACAACAAAGTGATCGTCATGTATCGAGGGAAAGAGATTAAAGATTAGATTTGTGAGACTCACGGGTTGACGAGGTCGGGGAGGTGCTTTGCTCCTGAAGAATTAAGAAAAGCAAAACTCACCAAAGATAATTCGGCTACTATGAAGATAGCTATTACTGAGGAGGAGGCCAAGGAATTTTTGAAGAAAATGAAAGTGCATGACTATTTGATAGTAGAACAATTGAGAAAGACACCAGTGCAAATATCTCTGATGTCCTTGCTGATTCACTCTGATGAACATCGTAGTGCATTAATGAAAATCTTGAATGAGGCTCATGTGCATGAGAAGATTGCAGTGCGTCATCTTGAAAAAATCGCAAATAAAATCTTTGAGGTGAACAGGGTGACATTCTTAAATGATGAACTGCCGATAGAAGGAACAAAGCATAACAGGGCTTTGTATCTTACTGTGAAATGTGAAGATTCAGTAGTGACCTGCATGTTGATTGATAACGGGTCGAGTGCCAATATATGCCCTTTATCTACTCTGGGAAAGCTCAAGATTGATAATAAAAGAATCTACAAGAACATCATTTGTGTGTGTGGATTCGACGGAGGTGGAAATAATACTTTTGGAGACATCGTGTTGGAGCTTACCATCAGACCGGTAGAGTTAACAATGGAATGTCAAGTCTTGGATGTTGCTGTATCCTATAATCTCCTACTGGTCGACCATGGATTCATGAGGCATAGGCCGTACCATCCTCACTCTTCAGATGGTAAAGTTCGAATGGGACCGACAAGAAATAGTGGTCCATGGCGAAGATAATTCTTGCAATACCATCACTCGTTTTGAAGAGATTGAGGGTGATAAAGGCCATTGGGTGTACCAAGTGGTGGCTACTATATAAGTTGATAAAATTCCTGAAGGTGAGCATGTCCCGGTGCCTAAGATAGCTTCTGCATCAGTTATGGTTGCTATGAAGATGTTGAAAAATAGGTTTCTCCCTGGAAAAGGATTGGAAGTTGCATTATAGGGAACCACATAGCCGGTATATCTTCTCGGTAGCATTGACACTTTTGGGTTGGATTTTAAACCAACCATTGCCGATATAAAAAGAGACCAAAAACTGAAGAAGAAAGGTTGGACCCTCCCTAAGCCTATCCCCCGCCTCTCCCATTCATTCGTTAGGCCTGGTACAAAGAGGCGTCCGGCAACAGTAATGCCTAACTTAGCAGAGATAATCCATACAAGGAGCTACTTGAAAGATTTGAAAAGCTATTTGAAGATGTGAATATGGTAGAAGCGTCCGAGGGCACAAGTAAAATGGATGTCCAATTTGTTGGATCCCAGACCTAGCTAAATTAGTGGGAAGCTACTCCTCTTCCAACTAGAAGGGAGTTGTGGTAGTTAGCTTTTGTTGTTTTAGTTTAAATCTATTTTATTTCAAGGTTGTAATATATATTTTATGTTCCGTCCAATCGGACGTGTTAAACCTTGTTATCTTTCGAAATTTTAATGAAATGCAATTTCTTTCTTCCTTCATTCCTGATAGCCTTATTTTATTTTTTCTTTTCTTATAAAGTACATTCTATGCTAATTTCAATGATGTGTCATACGTAAGGAATTCCCAGCCCAGTCTTGATAATCAAATAGTAATACAAGAAATTGAATGCGATAATGAGGCAGAGTATGATAGCGAGGAAACTTTGGAAGAAATTAGAAAGGAGTTGAGCCAATATGAGGAAAAACCTTAACCAAACTTAAATGAGACAGAGGCCATTAATTTGAGGAATCAGGAAAATATTCGGGAAACAAAGATAAACGTTCATTTGGAATTCTCACTCAGGGAAGAACTGATAAAATTGCTGCATGAATACAAAGATATATTTGCATGGTCATACGATGACATGCCGGGACTAAGCACCGATTTGGTAGTCCATAAAATGCCCACTTACTCAGAATGCCTACCTATTAAGTAGAAGTTGAGGAAATTCAAGATAGATATTAGCATGAAAATAAAAGAAGAAGTCAATAAGTAGTTTGAAGTAAAGGTTATACGAGTTACCAAATATCCCACCTGGTTAGCTAATGTTGTGCCAGTTCCAAAGAAAGACGAAAAGAATAGGGTGTGTGTGGATTATCGAGACCTCAACAAAGCAAGTCCAAAGGATAATTTTCCATTACCAAATATCTACATATTAATTGAAAATTGTGACAAACATGAGTTGGCTCTTTTGTAGATTGTTATGCGGGTTATCACCAGATCCTGTTGTATGAGGAAGATGCTGAAAAGACGACATACATTACGCCTTGGGGAACATACTATTATAGGGTGATGCCATTTGGACTTACAAATGCAGGAGCAATATATATGAGGGCAATGACTACCATGTTCCATGATATGATACATCGAGAGATCGAGGTTTATGTAAACGATGTCATTATCAAGTCCAGAAAGTAATATGACCATGTCAAGACCTGAAGAATTTTTTCCAGAGGATTCGTAGGTACAATCTTAAGCTCAATCCAGCAAAATGAGCTTTTGGGGTGCCGTCAGGGAAATTGTTGGTCGACGTGGTATTGAATTAGACCCATCTAAAATCAAAACCATCCAGGAATTGCCTCCGCCGAAGAGCAAGAAAGATGTGATGAGATTGCTCGGTAGGTTGAATTACATTAGCAGATTTATCGCTCAGCTTACATCAACTTGTGAGCCTTTCTTTAGATTGTTGAAGAAAGATGCTGCAATAGAATGGACAGATGAATGTCAAGCCGCATTTGATAAAATCAAGGAATACCTGGCCAATCCACCTATTTTAGTTTCGCCAGATCCAGGAAGACCTTTAATGCTTTATTTGACGGTATTGGATAATTGTATCGGTTGCGTATTGGGGCAGCATGATGAAACAGGAAAGAAAGAGCAAGCAATTTATTATCTTAGCAAGAAATTCACGTCTTATGAGGTGAAGTATACTCAATTGGAAAGAACGTGCTGTGCTTTGACCTGGGTGGCACAGAAATTGAACCACTACTTGTCACCTTATACCACTTATCTCATTTCATAGATGGACCCATTGAAGTACATCTTTCAGAAACCCATACCCATAGGGAGGCTTGCTAAATGGAAAATCCTGCTCATAGAGTTTGATATTGTTTATGTAACCCGCACTGTGATGAAAGCACAAGAAGTTGCCGATAACTTAGCAGAGAATCCAGTTGATGACGAATATGAACCACTGAAAACATATTTTCCTAATGAAGAAACAATGATTATTGAAGAATTGGAACAAGATGAAAAGCCTGGTTGGAAGTTATATTTTGATGGGGCTGCTAACAACAAAGGTGTTGGGATTGGAGTCGTGCTTATTTCAGAGACAGGTCAGCATTATCCTGTCACCACTCAACTTGTTTCTTTTGTACCAACAATATGGCTGAATACGAAGCATGTATACTGGGATTGAGAATGGCTATAGATATGGGTGTTCAAGAGATTTTGGTCATGGGTGACTCGGATCCATCACTTGGTACATCAGATTCAAGGAGAATAGAAAACACGGGATTTAAAACTCATACCATATTGACAGTGTCTACATGAAATATGCCAACAATTTTAGTATATAGAATTCAAGCATATCCCGAGAATCCATAATGAAGTTGTCGATGCTCTGGCCACTCTGGCATCTATGTTACATCACCCAGATAAAGCTTATGTGGACCCGTGACAAATCCAGGTACGTGATCAGAATGCTTATTGTAATATAGTTGAAGAGGAACTCGATGTTGAGTCGTGGTTCCACGATATTAAAGAGTATCTCAGAATGGGGGTGTATCCGGCACAAGCTACGGGATATCAAAAGAGAGCCATAAGATGATTGGCGAGTGGATTCTTCTTTTGAAGAGGAGTTTTGTACAAAAGAACCCCAAATATTGGTTTGTTGAGCTGTATAGATGCAATGCAGGCTATAACAATTATGGCTGAAGTACATGCAGGAGTCTGTGGACCACACATGAGTGGGTATGTGCTAGCAAAGAAAATACTCAGAGCAAGATATTACTGGCTTACTATGGAGCGGGATTGTATTAACTATGTGCTCAAATGTCATCAATGCCAGATACATGGAGATTTGATTCATTCTCCATCGTATGAGCTGCATACAATGTCGGCACCATGGCCTTTCGTTGCTTGGGGTATGGATGTCATTGGGCCAATCGAGCCAGCAACATCTAATGGGCATAAGTTTATTCTGGTTTCCATTGATTATTTTACCAAATGGGTTGAGGAAAAGACATTCAAGGCAGTAACCAAGAAGTCAGTGGTTGATTTTCTACATGCAAACATCATTTGCCGGTTCAGAATTCTGAAAGTGATTATTACGGATAATGGTGCCAATCTTAACAGTCATTTGATGTGGAGACATGACAGAAGTTTAATATTTCACACCGCAATTCCACACCATATCATCCCAATGTGAATGGAGCAGTTGAAGCAGCCAATAAGAACATTAAGAAAATTCTTTGGAAAATGGTGGAAGGGTCGAGACAATGGCATAAGAAATTACCGTTTGCTTTGTTGGGATATCGCACTGTTGTTTGCACTTCGGTAGGTGCAACCCCTTATTCATTAGTGTATGGTATGAAGGCAGTAATACCTGCAGAAGTTGAAATACCCTCCCTTCGAATCATTGCGGAGGCAGAAATTAATGATGATGAATGGGTTAAAGCCCGAATGGAACAATTGAGTTTGATTGACGAGAAAAGACTGGCAGCAGTATGTCATTGGCAATTGTATCAACAAAGAATGGTCAGAGCTTATAACAAGAAAGTGCGTCCGCGGAAATTTGAAGTCGAACAATTGGTATTGAGGCGCATCTTACCTCATTGGGCAGAAGCAAAAGGAAAGTTTGCTCCTAATTGGCAATTTCCATTTGTTGTATCACGAGGGTTGTCTAATAGAGCATTATATCTAATAGATGTGAAAGGGAAATGCGTAGAAATGGCCATAAATTCTGACGCGGTCAAAATATAATATGTATGATTTCTTTATCTTCATGTATCTAATTGTATTTGTCATATTTTGAAATTGAAATGATGAAGGCATTTTGTTTTGCTATCCAAACACTTTATCCATTGCTATCCCTTTGAGCCTTATTAATTTATTCTTTCATATCCATCTTTCGGAATCAACAAAAAAGTCAAAAACTGAATGATGAAATGTAAAATAAAAGGAGAAAAGAGAAAAGAAAAAAAGAGAGGAAAAAGGCGGAAAAGAAAAAAAAGGAACAAGAAGAAAAAGTGGAAAAAAGAAGAAGAAGAAAAAAAGAGAAAAGAAGAAGATGAGAAAAATGAAAAAGAAAAGGAAAAGAAAGGAAAGAAATTTGCAAAGAAGAAAGAATTGGAAAAAGTATACATCGCAACAACGAAGCGATCTTATGATCCGAACTACGTTTTAAATTGATCCCAAAATACGCAGGCAGCCTTACTGAGGTTCAGTCATAACAGAAAGAAAATCCAAAAGTCCCCAAAGATTGAAACTGGGGCAGAAGTTATGTTTATTACGGAAGATATGATTCCGGAAGTTGTAATTTTTTAAAACCCAAGTTTGAAATTTTGAGCCTTTATACCTTTCTTTCTAAACCCATTCAAAAGTCACATTACGATCCAAAGAAAGACCTTCTGATTAATTTCAAATAATGACAGTACAAGTAGGTGAAGTAAAACATGCTATGGACAACACTCTGATACCTGAAGATGAAAAATATAAAAAAGAGAGAGTCTTATTGGTGAAAACCCTCACGGGCACCATAAGGCAATGTGAGTTGAGAGAAATAAAATGAGAAAGTCTTATTGGTGAAAACCGTCATGGGCACCGTAAGGCGATATGAGCTGATGGAAATAAAATGAGAGTCTTATTGGTGAAAACCTTCACGGACACCGTAAGGCAAAAGTGAGAAAGAAGATTGTGGGGGAAGAGCAGCAAAGCAAGCAAAATTGGGGTCTAGTTGAAAATCGGGTGGTGAAATAAAGTTGGCAAAAATGGCAATTGACAGTTGATTGGTTGGACAAACTGGGTCGGTTAATCCGAATGCATGTCATGATCAAAAGAATATGCCTCCCCACTCAGATAAGTCTTGTCCTTTTATCTTTTAAAAGTATTTCTACCCTCAAAACTTTAAGGTCATTGCATTTCATTTTTCATGGAATCTGTCTATAAGACATTATCAATCGAAGCTAACTACCAGCTTCTTAGTTATATGGCACAACAAGATGAGGATTTATTAAAGAACAGCTAAAACAAAAAGGACATATGGCAATAAGATATTAGGAAGGAAAAAGCAAAAGAATGAAAAGGAAAGAACAAGAGAGAGACATATGGAAAACAGTTGGACATCGAATGTAACGACCCGGCCGATCTTTTTAGAAAATTACGCCCTGATTCACAATTTAACTGTTCCCCTAAGTTCATTTTTGCTATTGTGGTTTGCCGGGAAGGTCGGTTCTGGAATTCGGAGTGTTTCGGGACACTTAGTCCCTAATTGGGAGCTTTATAGTTGGAAAATAGCCCGTAGTTGGAACAGTATTAAGACGACCTCGGAACGGTAATCTGATGGTTCCATTAGCTCCGTTAGGTGATTTCGGGGTTGGGAGCGTGTTCGGAATGTATTTTGGAGGTCCGTAGCTCAATTAGGCTTGAAATGCCGAAGTTTGAAATTTTGGCGAATCCGAATGATAGGTGAGATTTTGATCCGGGGGTCGGAATGGAATTCCGACAATTTCTGTAGCTTCGTTATGTGATTTTGGATATGTCCGCAAATTTTCAAGTCATTCAGACGTCGTTAGGTCGGGTTTTTGATTGAATGTTAGTTTCAGAAGTTTTAAGAAATTTAGGCTTGAATTCGATGTGAATTATGGGTTTTGATGTTGTTAGACGTGTTTTGAGGATTGGAACAAGTTTGAATAAGGTATTAGGATTTGTTGGTGTATTTGGATGAGGTCCCGAGGGCCTCGGGGTGATTTCGGATGGTCAAACGGGAGAAAACATGGAAAAATTGCAGGTTTTGGTGTTGGTTCTGTTGTTTTCGCCCCTGCGGAAATGGAACCGCAGAGGCAAGTCCACTGAAGAAGAATTTGGAGAGCGGAGGCGGAATTGTTCGCAGGAGCGGACACTTGTCCGCTGAGGCGCTATCGCGGTAGCGGAAGTCTTGACCGCAGAAGTTGTTTGGATCCCTAGGTGAAACATCCGCAGAAGCGGATGGCTTCTCGCTTAAGCTAGTCCGCAGAAATGGACTCCTATTCGTAGGAGCAGAAAGTTCTGCAGGAGCGGACGTTTGTCTGCAGGAGCGGCCTCGCGAAAGCAGCCCTAGGTTCGCAGAAGCGGATTGGGCCAGCCAGGCCTGGAGATTCGCAGAAGCGACAAATTGTCGTGGAAGCGGTTCCGCAGAAGCGGATAATAGTCTGCAGAAGCGAAAATCGCAGAGGGTATAATTATATCAGAAGTTAGAAGTTTCAAAAACATTTCAAACATTGGGGGCTCAGCTTAAGGGGCGATTTGGGCGATTTTGAAGGAGAATTCGAAGGGTTTCTTCAGGTAATCAATTATGGACTCAAATTATGATTGTTGTTGATAATATTATGCAAGTTTCTCATGAAAATGGAGGAATTTGGGGTATTTAATGGGGGTTTTCACCCTAGGCTTGAACTTTAGGAAATCAAAGGTTTGAATGGGCAAATGGAGTCTGAATTTATTAAATTTTATATGCACGGACTCGTGTTGAGATAAGGAACCCGAATATATAACTTTCGTAATTTTTCGAGAAGCGTACCGAAAGTCGGGTTTTGGAAACTTATGGGTTTTGGTGTATTTTGAATTGTTTTGGTTGGGTAATGCCCAATTGGCCTATTTTGATGTGATTCTACTGATTTTTATCAGATACTACACCTGTGGAGGCCGACATTCGCGGCAAGAGAGTTGTCTCTTAGCGGTTTTGCACCGGAGTCGAGGTAAGTGGCTTGTCTAACCTCGTGTGGGGGAACTTTCACCCATAGGATATTATGTGATAGTTTAAATGCCTTGTACGCGAGGTGACGGCGTGTACATGCGCTGGTTGTTGTAATACATACTTTACTTAAATTGTCCGATTAGTGATATTCCTGCTCTTAGCTGATTAAATCGTTACTTCTGCTCGGTATTAGTTAGAAAAGCATGATTAGATAGGATTTAACTGCCTAATTGCCTAATTTTCCTACTTGAACTTCTTGATAATTGTTGGCACTAGTTTCGGTGAAGTTGTAGTTAAGCATATTATATTCTTTATGTGTGTTTCTTTATTTGTTGTGTTGGTGGACTGCGGGTACGATTCCCGGAGATCCCAGGGATGTGGGTTCGATTCCCAGAGACCCGGAGTGGTATTGGTTGTGGACTGTTGGTTCGATTCCTGGAGATCCTAAGTTATTGAGATATGGACTGCGGGTTCGATTCCCAGAGATCCAGAGTTATTGAGATATGGACTGCGGGTTCGATTCCTGGAGATCCTGAGTTATTGAGATATGGACTGCTGGTTCGATTCCCGGAGATCTTGAGTTATTGATATATTATTGAGATATGGATTGCGGGTTCGATTCCCGGAGATCCTGAGATCATTGAGACACATCTTGAGGTATTGAGACATGGGCTGCGGGTTCGATTCCCGGAGACCCAGAGATATTGTTATTGGGACTGCGCGTTAAATTCCCGTAGCTCATGGATTGTTGATTATAGAATGGGACTGTGGCTTCAATTCCCACATGTCCTGGACTTGTTAACTGAGTTTTGTTACTTGTTGTAAGCTTAATTGTAGACGGTTGCAGTAATCACTTTATTGTTGTTATTTCAGAATTATTATTATTTAAAACTGTTTATTATTGTTATTATCATTTTGTTATTGTTTCTCTCAGTAGGGCCCTGACCTTCCTCGTCACTACTCCATCGAGGTTAGGCTTGGCACTTACCGAGTACCGCCGTGGTGTACTCATGCTACTCTTCTGCACACTTTTGTTGTGCAGATCCAGGTACATCAGGACAGGCTCATACTAGGTGATATCAGCAGCACATTTGGAGACCTCGAGGTATGATCTGCTACGTCCGTGGATCCGGAGGCCCTCTTTCTATTTGGATAGTTCTAGTAGATGTTTTTCCTTCTTTTCGTTGTTTTAGATACTCTTCACACATAGAGCCTCGGTTGTATTTCTTTTAGTCTGTGTCACCCGTGGCATTCCGGGTCTTGGTGGCATTTTTATACAGTGTGTTGACGAGTGTATGTGCCAAGCGGCATGGATTACATTCTTAATTATATCAGTTTTCCGTTATTTCTTGTTTATAGTTCATAACTTGTATATTCCGCAATGTGTTAGGCTTACCTAGTCGTGGGGACTGGGTGCCGTCATGACATGTTCACGATTGGTGAACCAGGGTCGTGACAAATTGGTATAAGAGCTTTAGGTTCGTAGGAGTCACGGGACACAGACCGGTTATTTAGAGTCTCGCTGATCGATGCGGAGACGTCTGTATTTATCTACGAGAGGCTATGTAACCGTTTAGGAAACTCTTCATTTCTTTTGGATTCCTTGTCGTGCGACATTTTTGGCACCAAATCTAAACTTTTGCTTTCTATTATCTCACAGATGGTGAGGACATGTGCTACTCGCGAGGATCAGGCACACGCGCCCCCTGCTGCCGCCGCCAGAGGCCGGGGCCGTGGTAGAGGACTAGGACGCGCCCGAAGTGCAGCCACAACACCCGCGTGCGCTGCCACTGAGGCACCACCGGTGGATCAGGTTGTAGCGCAGGCACCTGGTACATCGGCTACAGCTGCTACTACTCTAGGAGACCCTGGCCCAGTTCATGAGCATGTATACTACTTTAGCTCGGGCAGAGTTACGTCCTCTCACTGCAGCTACGTCTCAGGCCGGGGGAGTGGCCCAGACTCCCGCAACCGCTACACCTGAGCAGTGAGTACCCGTGGAGCAGGTTCCAGAGATTATTGTTATGCCTCCTGCCGCCCCAGTACAGCCCGGAGGTGGACCAGCTGCCTCCGAGGACAAGCAGCGTAGATTAGAGAGGTTCAAGAAATATGATCCTCCAGTGTTTAGTGGTTTGGCTACAGATGATGCATTGGGTTTTCTGGAGGAGTGTCATCGTATCCTTTGTACCATGGGGATAGTGGAGACCAGCGGGGTTTTCTTCACTGCTTTTCAGCTTCGTGGGGCCGCTTATGATTTGTGGCGCATGTAGGAGTTGGATAGTCCAGAGGAGTCTGCTTTATTGACCTGGACGCAGTTTTTAGATCTGTTTTTGAGGGAGTTTGTTCCCCAGAGCCTTAGGGATTCTTGGCGCTCGGAGTTTGAGCGATTGTGACAGGGCTCCATGTCAGTATCGGAGTATGCTATCAGTTTCACCTGCCTAGCCAGGCATGCACCGGCTTTGGTAGCCATGGTCCGGGAGAGAGTGCAGAGATTTATTGAGGGCCTGATTCCGCCGATCCAGTCCAGCATGGCCAGAAAGTTGGAGACGGATATATCTTATCAGCGGGTAGTGAGCATTGCTAGGAGGATCGAGAGTATGCTCCCTAGAGAGCGGGGAGAGAGGGAGGCCAAGAGGTCTCGTGAGTCGGGCCATTTCTCTGGTGCCCGCACTTCAGCAACCGGTCGTTTTGGCAGGGGTTATTCCGGTCGGCCAGTTCACTCAGCATTTCTAGTAGTCGGTAGTACTCCAGCTCTTCCAGCACCTCAGAAGCCTTATTTTGCTCCACCAGTTTCTAGTGCATCTCCTACGCGGGGTACCTCCAGGGATCAGACTAGTGGGGGTGAGGCCAGTCAGTCACAGCCACCGCGTCCTCCCAGAGCTTGTTTTGAGTGCGGGGATACTCGCCACCTGGTTAGGGAGTGCCCCAGGCGCAGGAGAGGAGCCCCTCATCAGTCATCATAGCATCTGCATGGTTCTCAGGGCCTGCAGGCTATCATTCCAGCTCCAGCTACCACTCCACCTGCCCAGCCAGCCAGGGGCAGGGGTCATGGTGCCAGAGGCCGCCCTCGAGAGAGGGGACATGCCGGATTCTATGCTATTCCTGATCGCGCTGCAGCTGTTGCATCTGATTCTGTTATCACAGGTATTATTCTGGTTATTCACATGGAGGCATCGGTTCTATTCGACCCTCGTTCCGCTTATTCATATATGTCCTCTTATTTTGCTTCTCATCTCGGTTGCCTCGGGATTCTTTGAGTGCCCCCATTTATGTTTCCACTCCGGTGGGAGATTCTTTAGCTGTCGACCATGTGTATCCATCGTGTTTGGTTACCATTTGTGGTTTTGAGACCAGAGCGGATCTATTGTTGCTCGGGATGGTAGATTTTTATATTATTCTAGGCATGGACTGGTTGTTATCCCATTATGCTATTCTTGATTGTCACGCTAAGACCGCGACGTTGGCTATGCCAGGCATTCCATGTATTGAGTGGAGTGGTACTCTAGATAACACCCCCAGCCGTGTTATATCATTTCTCAGAGCTCAGCGTATGGTTGAGAAGGGGTGTGTTGCTTATCTAGCTTATGTGTGGGATATCAGTATTGACACTTCTTCTATTGATTTCGTCCCAGTGGTACGTGACTTCGCTGATGTATTTCCAGCTGATCTCCAGGGCATGCCGCCCGACAGAGATATTGACTTTGCTATTCATTTGTTGCCGGGCACTTAGCCCATTCCTATTCCACCGTACCATATGGCTCCTCCTGAGTTGAAGGATTTGAAGGATCAGTTACAGGAGTTACTGGGTAAGGGTTTCATTCGACCTAGTGTTTCTCCTTGGGGTGCTCTTGTGTTGTTTGTGAAGAAAAAGGACGATTCTAGGCACATGTGTATTGACTATCGTCAGTTGAACAAGGTTACAGTGAAGAACCGGTATCCTTTGCCTCGCATTGATGATTTGTTTGACCAGCTACAGAGTGCACATGTATTTTCTAAGATTAATTTGCGCTCTAGGTATCATCAGCTGAAGATTCGGGAGCCTGATATCCCAAAGACTGCCTTCAGGACTCGGTATGGTCACTATGAGTTCCTAGTGATGTCTTTTGGGCTGACTAATGCCCCAGCAGCCTTTATGCATTTGATGCACAGTGTGTTCAGGCCATATCTGGACTCGTTCGTGATTGTTTTCATTGATGATATTCTAGTATATTCCCGGAGTCGGGAAGAGCATGAGCAGCATTTGAGGATAGTGCTTCAGATTCTGAGGGAGAAGCAGCTTTATGCCAAGTTCTCTAAATGTGAATTCTGGTTGAGTTCGGTGGCATTTTTGGGCCACGTGGTGTCGAGTGATGGTATTCGAGTAGATCCGAGGAAGGTGGAGGCCGTGCAGAGTTGGCCCAGACCCTCCTCCGCTACTGAGATTCATAGTTTCCTTGGTTTGGCGGGCTATTACCGTCGTTTCGTAGAGGGGTTCTCTTCGATTGCAGCACCTATGACCAGATTGACCCAAAAGGGTGCCCTTTTCAGTGGACAGATGAGTGCGAGGCGAGCTTTTAGAAGCTCAAAATAGCTTTGACTTCGGCCCCTATATTGATGTTGCCTACATGTTCGGGGTCCTATACAGTATATTGTGATGCCTCACGAGTTGGACTCGATGCAGTATTGATGCAGGACGGTAAAGTGATTGCCTACGTGTCCAGACAGTTGAAGATACATCAGAAGACCTATCATGTTCATGATCTAGAGTTAGCTGCCATTGTTCACACCTTGAAGATTTGGCGTCATTACTTGTATGGAGTTCCTTGTGAGATCTGTACTGATCACCAGAGCTTGCAACACTTGCTTAAGCAGAAGGACCTGAATATGCGTCAGAGGAGATGGTTGGAGCTACTGAAGGACTATGATATTACTATTCTATATCATCCGGGCAAGGCCAATGTGGTTGCCGATGCCTTGAGTCGTCGGGAAGAGAGTTTGGGGAGTTTGGCATATCTACCAGCTTCGGAGAGGCCTATGGCGATGGATGTTCAGGCTTTAGCCAGGCAGTTTGTTAGACTGGATCTTTCGGAGCCCAGCTGGGTTCTGGCTTGTGGGTTTTCTCGGTCTTCTCTATTTGACTACATCAGGGAGCGTCAGTTCGACGACCCTCATTTGCTTGTCCTTCAGGATAGAGTTCGGCGTGGTGATGCTCTAAATATTACCATTGGGGATGATGGAGTTATGAGGATGCATAGGCATATCTATGTGCCCAATGTAGATGATCTTCGAGAGCTGATTCTAGCAGAGGCCCATAGCTCGCGGTATTCCATCCATCCGGGTGCCGAAAAGATGTATCAAGACTTGAGACAACATTACTGGTGGAGGCGGATGAAGAGGGATATAGTTGATTATGTTTCTAGATGCCTCAACTGCTAGCAGGTGAAGTATGAGCATCAGCGTCCGGGTGGATTGATGCAGCAGATTGAGATTTCCGAGTGGAAATGGGAGCGCATCACCATGGACTTTGTATCTGGACTTCCACGGATGGTTAGGAAGTTTGATTCCATTTGGGTTATTGTGGATCGGCTGACCAAGTCCGCCCATTTTATACCGGTGAGCACTACTTATTCATCGGAGCGACCGGCGGAGATCTATATCAAGGAGATAGTTCGGCTGCATGGTATTCCAGTTTCCATCATTTCAGATAGAGGCACTCAGTTCACTTCACGGTTCTGGAGAGCTGTACAACAGGAGTTAGGCACTCAGGTGGAACTGAGCACAGCATTTTACCCCCAGACTGATGGTCAGTCCGAGCGCACTATTCAGATTTTGGAGGATGTGCTCCGTGCGTGCGTGATTGAGTTTGGAGGTTCATGGGATCATTTCTTGCCATTGGCGGAGTTTGCTTATAACAACAGCTACCGGTCTAGTATTCAGATGGCACCGTATGAGGCCCTATATGGTAGAAGATGCAGGTCTCCCGTGGGTTGGTTCGAGCCGGGCGAGGCCAAGCTGCTAGGTACTGATATGGTCGAGGATGCAATGGACAAGGTCAAGGTGATTCAGGACACACTTCGTGCAGCCCAGTCTAGACAGAAGAGTTACGCGGACAAGAAGGTTCGCGATGTGGCTTTTATGGTTGGTGAGCGGGTTCTGCTTCGAGTCTCGCCCATGAAGGGCGTTATGTGGTTGGGGAAAAAGGGGAAGCTGAGTCCTAGATTTATTGGCCCTTTTGAGATTTTGAGGCGTGTTGGGGAGGTTGCTTATGAGTTAGCCTTACCTCCCAGCCTAGCTGGAGTCCATCCCGTATTTCATGTCTCTATGCTCCGGAGATACCATGGTGACCCGTCGCATGTGTTGGATTTCACTTCTGTTCAGCTAGACAAGGATATGTCTTATGTTGAGGAGCCAGTGTCCATTCTAGACAGGCAAATCAAGAAGCTAAGGTCAAAGAACATCACTTCAGTAAAGGTCCGGTGGCGGGGTCAGCCAGTCGAGGAGGCGACTTGAGAGACCGAGCAGGATATGCATAGCCAGTACCGTCATCTCTTCACCACTCCAGGTATGTTTTCTATGCTCGTTCGAGGACGAACAAATCTTTTAAGTGTGGGAAGATGTAACGACCCGGCCTGTCGTTTTAGAAAATTACACCCCGATCCCCAATTTAACTATTCCCCTAAGTTCATTTCTGCTATTGTGGTTTGCCGTGAAGGTCGGTTCTGGAATTCGGAGTGTTTCGGGACACTTAGTCCCTAATTGGGAGCTTTATAGTTGGAAAATGGCCCGTAGTCAGAATAGTGTTAAGACAACCTCGGAACGGTAATCTGATGGTTCCATTAGCTCTGTTAGCTTATTTCGGGGTTGGGAGCATGTTCGGAATGTATTTTGGAGGCCCGTAGCTCAATTAGGCTTAAAATGCCGAAGTTTGAAATTTTGGCGAATCCGAATGATAGGTGAGATTTTGATCCGGGGGTCGGAATAGAATTCCGACAATTTCTGTAGCTTTGTTATGTAATTTTGGATATGTCCGCAAATTTTCAGGTCATTCTGACGTCGTTAGGTCGGGTTTTTGATTGAATGTTAGTTTCGGAAGTTTTAAGAAATTTAGGCTTGAATTCGATGTGAATTATGGGTTTTCATGTTGTTAGACGTGTTTTGAGGATTGGAACAAGTTTGAATAAGGTATTAGGATTTGTTAGTGTGTTTGGATGAGGTCTCGGGAGCCTCGGGGTTATTTCGGATGGTCAAACGGGAGAAAACATGGAAAAATTGCAGGTTTTGGTGCTGGTTCTGTTGTTTTTGCCCATGCGGAAATGGAACCGCAGAGGCAAGTCTGCTGAAACGGAATTTGGAGCGCGGAGGCAGAATTGTTCGCAGGAGCGGACACTTGTCCGCTGAGGCGCTATCGCGGGAGCGGAAGTCTTGACCGCAGAAGCGCTTTGGGTCCCTAGGTGAAGGATCCGCAGAAGTGGATGGCTTCTCGCTTAAGCGAGTCCGCAGAAGCGGACTCCTATACGCAGGAGCGGAAAGTTCCGCAGGAGCGGACGTTTGTCCGTAGGAGCGGCCTCGCTGAAGCGGCTCTAGGCTCGTAGAAGTGGATTGGGCCAGCCAGGCTTGGAGATTCACAGAAGCGGCAAATTGTCGTGGAAGCGGTTCCGCAGAAGCGGATAATAGTCCGCAGAAGCGAAAATCGCAGAGGGTTTAATTATATCAGAAGTTAGAAATTTCATAAACATTTCAAACATTGAGGGCTCGTCTTAAGGGGCGATTTGGGCGATTTTGAAGGAGAATTCGAGGGGTTTCTTCAGGTAATCAATTATGGACTCAAATTATGATTGTTGTTGAAAATATTATGCAAGTTTCTCATGAAAATAGAGGAATTTGGGGTATTTAATGGGGGGTTTTTACCCTAGGCTTGAACTTTAGGAAATCAAAGGTTTGAATGGGCAAATGGAGTCCGAATTTAGTAAATTTTATATGCACGGACTCGTGTTGAGATAAGGAACCGAATATATAACTTTCATAATTTTTCGAGAAGTGTACCAAAGTCGGGTTTTGGCAACTTTTGGGTTTGGTGTATTTTGAATTGTTTTGGTTGGGTAATGTCCAATTGGCCTATTTTGATGTGATTCTATAGATTTTTATCAGATACTACACCTGTGGAGGCCGACATTCACAGCAAGAGAGTTGTCTCTTAGCAGTTTTGTACCGGAGTCGAGGTAAGTGGCTTGTCTAACCTCGTGTGGGGGAACTTTCACCCCTAGGATATTATGTGATAGTTTAAATGCTTTGTACGCGAGGTGACGAGCGTGTACATGCGCTGGTTGTTGTAACACACACTTTACTTGAATTGTCCGATTAGGGATATTCCTGCCTTTAGTTGATTAAATTGTTACTTCTGCCCGGTATTAGTTAGAAAAGCATGATTAGATAGGATTTAACTGCCTAATTTCCTAATTGTCCTACTTGAACTTCTTGATAATTGTTGGCACTAGTTTCAGTGAAGTTTTAGTTAAGCATATTATATTCTTTCTGTGTTTTTCTTTATTTGTTGTGTTGGTGGACTAACATATTATATTCTCTCTGTGTGTTTTCTTTATTTGATGTGTAAGTGGACTGCGGGTTCAATTTCCGGAGATCCCAAGGCTGTGGGTTCAATTCCCAGAGACCCGAAGTGATATTGTTTGTAGACTGCGGGTTCGATCCCCCGAGATCCTGAGTTATTGAGATATGGATTGCGGGTTCGATTCCGGAGATCCTGAGTTATTGATATATTATTGAGATATGGACGGCGGGTTCGATTCCCGGAGAACCCTGAGATCATTGAGACACATCTTGAGGTATTGAGACATGGGCTGCAAGTTCGATTACCGGGACCCAGAGATACTGTTATTGGGACTGCAGGTTAAGTTCCCGTAGCTCCTGGATTGTTGATTATAGAATGGGACTGTGGGTTCAATTCCCACAGGTCCTGGACTTGTTAATTGAGTTTTGTTACTTGTTGTTAGCTTAATTGTAGACGGTTGCAGTAATCACTTTATTGTTGTTATTTCAGAATTATTATTATTTAAAACTGCTTGTTGTTGTTATTATCATTTTGTTATTGTTTCTCTCAGTAGGGCCCAGACCTTCCTCGTCACTACTCCATCGAGTTTAGGCTTGGCACTTACTGAGTATCGTTGTGGTGTACTCATGCTACTCCTCTGCACACTTTTGTTGTGCAGATCCAGGTACATTAGGACAGGCCCATACTAGGTGATATCAGCAGCACATTTGGAGACCTCGAGGTATGATCTGCTACGTCCGCGGACCCGGAGGCCCTCCTTCTATTCGGATAGTTCTAGTAGATATTTTTCCTTTTTTTCGTTGTTTTAGATACTCTTCACACATAGAGCCTCGGTTGTATTTCTTTTAGTCTGTGTTACTTGTGGGATTCCGGGTCTTGGTGGCATTTTTATACAATGTGTTTACGAGTGTATGTGCCAAGCGGCATGGATTACATTCTTAATTATATCGTTTTTCCGTTATTTCTTGTTTATAGTTCATAACTTGTATATTCCGCAATGTGTTAGGCTTACCTAGTCGCGGCGACTGGGTGCCGTCATGACATGTTCATGATTGGTAAACTAGGGTCATGACATCGAGATCAGTAAATTTTGAAAGACAGCCGAAAATTATGGCAGGGAAATACAAGTTCAAAAGAGCAAGATGGAGCAAGCTCAGATGTGGGAGCTAGGCCAAAAAGAATGCCAGCGGCTAACCACCGTTTTATACTAACAAATTGTTCTTTGATTAGAACAGGGACAAAAGATTCAAATTCTTACAAATCACTTTAAAGTGAATGAGACCAATTTGGATAGTAAGGGAGCACAAATTTGGTAATCAGGCACCTACTTGGAAAATAAGGGAAGACAGTTCAAAAGAAAGCAACAATGTGCGAAGGAATCCATTTCAACTCCAATAGTCAGGCACCCACCTGGAGAATAAGGGAAGTATAACCTTTAAGTTTTAAAATTTTATGTGTGATATGTTACACCCAATTATCATACCGGGACAGAAATTTTCTTTATTTTGTATGTTATAAGCAGGCGCCACCTGAAGAATAAGGGAATATGTTTATTCAAATAGCAAGCAGGCGCCCACGTGAAGAATAAGGGAATATTTTTCAAGTTTAGCAAGCAGGCGCCCACATGAAGAATAAAGGTATATCTTTTCAAAGTTCACAAACAAGCGCCCACCTGAAAAACAAGGGAATATTTTTTCAAATAGCAAGCAGGTGCCTACCAGAAGAATAAGTGAATATTTTTCAAGTATAGCACGCGGGCACCCACCTGAAGAATAAGGGAATATCTTTTTAGAGTTCGCAAGCAAGTGCCCACATAAAAAATAAGGGAATACTTTTTCAAGCACAGTAAGGGGGTGCCCACCTGAAAAATAAGGGAATACTTTTTCAAGTAAGCAGCAAGCAGGCGCCCACCTGAAAAACAAGGAAATATCTTTTTCAAGCATAGTAATCGCAACCAGGCGCCCACCTAAAAAACAAGGAAATATATTTCAAGAACGTTGTAAGCAGGCACCCACCTGAAGAATAAGGGAACTATCATTTAAAATTCATCTTTTAATCCTGATATTTAATAACATGGTATACCCAAGCACCATACTGGGGCAAAAAAAATTCTTTGTTTTTAAGCTGTAAGTAGGCACCCACCTGAAGAACAAGGGAATACATTTTCAATTTCAACAAGTAGGCACCCACCTGAAAAACAAGGGAATACATTTCAAAAAAGCTTTAAGCAGGCACCCACCTGAAGAACAAGGGAATACATTTTCAATTTCAACAAGCAGGCGCCCACCTAAAAAATAAGGGAATACATTTCAAGCAAGATTTAAGCAAGCGCCCAGCTGAAAAACAAGGGAATACTTTTTAAATTTCAACAAGCAGGCACCCACCTGAAGAACAAGGAATATAATTTCAATTTCAACAAGCAGGCACCCACTTGAAAAAACAAGGGAATACATTTCAAACAAGCTGTAAGCAGGCACCCACCGAAGAACAATGGAATACATTTTCAATTTCAACAAGTAGGCGCCCACCTGAAAAACAAGGGAATGCATTCAAGCAAGATATAAGCAGGCACCCACCTGAAAAATAAGGGAATACATTTTCAATTTCAACAAGCAGGCACCCACCTGAAAAACAAGGGAATACATTTCAAGCAAGTTGTAAGCAGGCACCCACCTAAAGAACAAGGGAATACTTTTTCAAGCAGTAGTAAGCAGGAGTCCGCCTGAAGAATGGACACAATCAAAAGTTATGCAAGATACAAGTTCAACACAAGAACAAGTTGGAAGACATGGGTAGGATTTTTGTAAATCATAGAGCATAGCTTAGGCTAGCTTCTTTTATCTTTACAACGGTGTAATAAGGGGATTAACAAGCAGCGACAACATCAACAGCAATGAGATGTCAGCTCCCTGGTAGTCCCAACTACCAGACATTTTTGAACTACTCTGACCTGATTCCTGTTTAGCCCAAGATATGTAGGTAATCCTTGAAGTAGGATGCGGTCAAAATTTTCAAAAATGCTTCACACGGAATATGCGAATAGGCAAAAATCCCTCATTACTACGCACTTATCTTGGTGCTGAAACTCCACATGTTCCCGCACAAAGAGGGACAGCTGTGAGCACGTGATTTTTGCCCTAAGCAAATTATTCAAAAATATATGCAAAATAAGTTTTTTTGAATTTTTGTGGCAATTTGTTGATAATTGTTTACTTAATAATAATGTAGGTGGAAATACCAGGATTTTTCTAATTTTTGGGGAAAAAACAAAGAAAATCAAAATACACATTTATTGATTTTTTAATTAGATAATACTAAAAATAGAGATTAATTACTCTTTAACTTTGGTAAAAAATTAGAAAATTAAAAGAAAAAGGAAAATACAAGGAAAATAAATAAAAAATAAAATACAAGGAAGTTTGATCTCATTAGTGGTTCCAGAAATATAGAAAAGAAAATAAATACAAAGTAAAAGTATAATTAAATAATACAATACAAAATTGGGCTAAATACCATAATTAATAGTGCAATATATAATACACTAACCAGGCCCAAATGAAACAAGCCTGGTTTGCCTTATAACTAAACCAAACGACACCGTTCAGAATAACAAATCTAGGCCGTTGAAGCTTTGATCAAACGGCCCAGAGTATCAGTCATTTAATAATCAAAACGACGTCGTGCATTTGAACTAATCTAATTCGTTAATATCATCCATCCAATGGTCATGATTAAATGACCACTTAATTGGAACGACATCGTTCACAAACCCATTGAATCTAAGCCGTTGGTGCATTTAATCCAACGGTCTCAGATCAATCAAGGCTTTTAAATACATAAAACGTTACATATCAGTTCATTATACACCTTTGTCTCTAACTCTGAAACCATAGCCGCCTCACTATCCTCTCCACCATCGGTGGAAACCTACCGGCGGTGGTCCATCACCACCATTGTTTAGACCACCATGAACACCCATTGGCCTCCTCCGTCTCGTCTTTCACCCTACCTCATCAGCTTTCCCAGAAAACCTTTTGGAAACCCTTAAATAACCAAAAAGGTGTCGTCGAAACCCTACTCCGGCGACCCCCACTTATGAACCAAGGTCCATCCTTAACACCCCATGACCACCTCCGCTTCCTCTTTAACCCCATCCAAGTGGTTTTTCTCGAATAAGCCTGAAAACTCTCAAATATTGCAAAATGTGTTGCCGAAACCCTACTCCGGCGAACACCCTTATTCCAAAAACCACGTTGTTTAACCCCATAACACTGAGTGTCCCTATTCCAAGAGCCTTTACAAAAAAAGGAAACTCGATGAGTTTGCCTGAGGAACAAAGTCCAAGAAATAGTCTCCTAAACGTCCAAAGTTCTGGATAATAAAAAAAAATGAAGAAAAATGAAGAAAATTAAATAAAAGAAGGAAAGAAAAGAAAAGAGAAAAAGCTAAGTAGTTTGAACTCTGTGTTTCTTGATCTTTCTTATTTGTATGGCTATAATCTCTGTGCTTCTTGATCTTTATTATTTTTTGCGTTCCTATAACTTTTTTGCCTTCTGATCTTGCTTAGAGTAAATCGCATGCCTATAACTTCTTTGCCTTCTGATATTTATTTGTGAATTACATGGCTATAATCTCTCTTCTCCAAAAAGTTCTTAGTCAAAATTGTATGCCTGTTGTTCATAGACACACTTAGATTTCTAGGGTTTTACTTGATTAAAATCGAAATTAGTAATTAAGTCATCTATTGATTATATTCTACCTCTGATTAATTTGTTCCCTTGAATCTCGTCAATTGAATACTTACATCTAATTGGATATTTTCTATGAAATTGTCTATTGTTGGCTATTTTTGTAAGTCGATTTTGACTTTTACTTTTAGTTTCTGGTTGACAAAGGGGTTATAAATAGGGAAGGTGAATTGGTATACTGTAACAAACCTAAGGGGGTTAAGGGTATAATTGGCAATGCCACCTGGTTCATGGGTAAATAGCTAAAGAATAAGGGGTATTCTGGGCGTAATAATAGGCTAGTTAAGTGGAAATTGGAAGCAAGTGAGGGTAATATAGACAATTAACGGTATTAGAATAGTGTAGATACCACTAGAACCTTCTAGAAGGGGTTATAGTGCATTGACGATTAAAAGCAAGTGTAGTAATCTGAAAATAAATGATAAGATGAGGGGTGGATAATTAGAATATTAATTTCACAATTCCCTCCCATTTTGTTCTATAAATAGGCCTCATTAGGCTACATTTAAAAAAGAGTTTTGAAAGTTTGGAAGGTCTAATATTTTGAAAACCTTTCTAATCTCTGAAATTTTTAAATTTCATAGTTCATCCTTAGGAAATTCTCTAATACTACTACTGTTCTATTGGTTTTGGTTCGAGTTTAAGTTGAAAATATCCTGAGTTTTGGTATTTCGTCTATTGCTCTGTGGTTGTTTGTTCTGAATTGGCTTGCTGAAGCTGTGTATTGCTGTGGTTATTCCTTGAGAAGCTGTTTGGTTGTTTCAAAGTTTTGATATCAAATCTGGTTACTGTGTATTGTTGTGAATCTGCTGGTTATTATTTGCTGAAGTCCTGTCATTGCTGATCCTTCTTCTCATAGCTTTGTGAGCACGTGATCTTTGCCCTGAGCAATTAAATTTCAATATAAATACAAAAAGTAATACAAAAATAGTCTTGGTGTGAAATTGTGTGATTTAATTGAAATACTTGTGTTTTTGCTTTAAAAATAAAAGTTGAAATTAAGATTACAAAAGGAATCAATTAGAAAATATCACAAAAATATGAAAATCCAAAAAAAAATCAACAAAATACAAAAATACCAGAAAATAGAAGAAAAATGGCAAAAATACCAGAAAAATTAGGAAAAAATAGGAAATAAAAGAAATATAATAGTTGAAAACAAATACAAAAAGAGAAATATAAAATACAAAAAGCAAATATGAGAAATATAAAATACAAGATAAAAATATAAAACATAATATGCTTGGGCTGAATAAATAAGAAATACATATATATAATAAGCCCAAATATATTAGGCCCAAAAGACCAGCCTGGTCTGCTCAGGCTCGTGGCCAAACGACGGCGTATAAGCCATATGAATCTCAACCATTGATGAAATGAATCCAACGAACCAGATGAGGCGGTTCGATGGAAAATCAAACGACGTCATGAAAGGAATTAATCTGGGCCGTTAAATAGGAATAATCAAACGGATGACACTAAGTCTCGTTAAAAGCCAAACGACGTAGCATAATGAATCAATCTAAGCCGTCCAAACTCAACCTCTAACGGACATAAGCAAGCCTTTCATTTAAACAAATGTTGCCGTTTTGAAGCAACAGATCCTGGTCGTTGATCTTTGTTAATCCAAGGGTCAGGATTACACGAGATGTGATCGGTATAAATACCCCAGTCTCCCGTTCATCGCCAGTATATACATACACATAATATAGAGAAAACCCAAGCCGCCTCTCTTATCTTCTTCTTCCTCATTAGTCTCTCATGGAGACTTGTCGGCCGGCCTAGCAAAGCCACGTTCTCCGGCTCAGGCAGCTGTTAACACCTCACCCTTTACCCACCAAACCCTGCAACCACCATAAAGCCTCATTAAACCAAAAAACCCCATTCTTCTTGAAACTGCGGTCTCCGGAACCTTAGCCGGCGACCTCAAGAACTATGAACCAGCCTCTGAAACTAACACCCTAAGACCACCTTGAGGTGATCTATCACCCCATCTAGGTGGCTAATCTCGAATATCACTGGAACTCCTCAAATATAACAAAAAGAATCACCGGAATCCTACTCCAACGAGCACCCAAAAACAACCCTACCCCAAAACCACTAAACCAAGCCCCCAAACCACCCCACACACACCAAAACTCAAAATAGAAGCCTCATCCGAGAATTCCAACAATCAGAAGACTAAACGTCTTCAAAATTTTAGAGATCTGGAAAGAAAGAAAGAAAGAAAGAAAGAAGAAATAAAGAAGAAAGAAAGAAAGAAAATAAAAGGAAAAAAGAAAGCCCAAAAGCTAAGTTTATTATCTCTTTTTTGTTTGCAGATTCTGAAAATCTTTTCTTGGTATGTTTATGATATTCTTATGAGCCTATCTCTTCTGCATGCTTAAATAATAAGATCTATCTCTGTTTGTTACACATGCCTAAGTCTGTTAAAGTGTTCTTAGGGTTCTTAGTGTTTATCACGTATGAATCATGAGTAAATAAGCCTGTTTATGTGTTTGTTCATCATGCTCTGTCTAAAATTGAGTTTTGATTAGTTGGGATTCAACCATTATCAAACTTTCCCTCTAAGTTTTGATTGATTGAAAGTTGATTTGCGATTAAGGCTATATATGCAAAATAACATAAACTGGCTATATTTGTAACTTGATTCATTTGTGAGTCCATTATGAATCTTTGGATGCTTTTGTGATTTGGGTTATGATTGTAAAGATTTTGTGGTTGTTTCTGAAAGTTAAAGTATGTGGTTATTTCTGAAAGATAAAGTTTGGTCGTTAAGTGGCTATCTCTGTTATTAAGTGGTTATACTGATTACTTAGCTGTATTAAAGTGGTATTTTTTATAAAATTATCCATGTTGGTTAATTAGTTGCCTTGTTTTTAATAAAAGGCTATATGTTCAATAATAGGTTAGGTCTGATAAATGTTGGTTAAATATGAAAGGGTTTTGGGGGCTAAAATTGGCTAAGTCTTAAAACATCTATAAGAAAGTGGTTACTAATTAAATAATTCATCAACCCTAAGTCTGCCAGACCTTAGTAGGTCGGGTAATTTGAAATAAATAATAAGGGTATAACAGGAATAGTAAATGACATTCCTGAAGATTTGATAGAGCCTATAAGGCTAAAAATGACTTTAGTGCCTAGTATTTCTGTAATTACCTATAAAACAAAGGACAAACTGGGCATAATTAAAAGGCATTTCTGTAATAAACCTTAGCAAGTGAGGGTAACTAAGTAAAATACACCTAATAGAACACTATAGAATTGCCTAGAACCTTCTAGCAAGGGCTCCAAGGCATTTCGATACAATCTTAATGAACTAAACTATAAATAATTGAAAAGAATAAGGGGAATGGAATGAAATTAACTTATTTGAATTTTCCCGCCCAATTCCCCCCAAAAAATTAGTCTATAAATAGGCTTCTAATGAGCCTTAAAAAGGGTCCAGTTCAGAAATTAAAAAGGGAAGGGTTAGAATTCGAGTTCTGAAATTCGGTTAAATTATAAGTTCCATATACTACAACTTTTAGCTGATTAACTTGGGTATTAATTTGGGAATTCCTGCTGGGTCTACTGTTCTTCAAATCATCTGGACTTTGCTTGAGCTCCTTGATTCTGCTTTGTTGATCTGCTGGATTTCTATATTTGGGATTCGGTTAGCTGCTCTACTGCGATTGACATATATCATTGTTGTTGCTGTTCTGTTACTGTTATTTGCTGACTATTCTTCATCCCCAAAGCCTAGACTCATAGACTTGTTTTGAGTCAGGTACACTTCTATTCCTGAAGATGTAATCGCAATTGTGATGAAGAAATGAAGCTGCATGAGTTATTGGATGAATTTGTTTATGTTTCTTCCTCTTTAGTTTGTAATTGTACTTCCTAGAATCATTGTAATTCATTAGGATTGGTTGTAATAATTAACAACTATATGAGATTGACATAGATTAGAGTAGAGTAACTAGTATAATAGATAAATGTAGTTAGATATAGCTATCACCTAATCCAAGTTTAAAACAGGCTAATACAAAGTTAATACACCTATAAAACTTGTATATAAATCAATAATTAACTAATTTTGATAGTTAAATTCTGAATGAGGACTGACTTAATCTAAGAAAGGAAATGAATCAGGATCTATTTAATTCAGAAAAAGGAAATGAGTGGATTAAGTTCAAACTGCTTTGTCGTCTAGCCTAACTAAAAAAATGATTTATCTATAGGTTAGTTTTAGAGTTTTTTTTGTAATTGTTAACGACTCGAGCCTGTTTAGTTAATGTTTCGACATTGTTTTCCTTTAGTTAAAATTAGGTAACAAATAAGTTTACAACTAGTATCATAATAACTACCTAAGTATCTGAAATAATAGCACTAATACCAAATTTCTGTTCTTAGAATGTTTAATTAGTTATTAGAATTTGCAATGAGTAGTGATTGACATGTAATCGGATACCTTCTGAAATAATATGAATTTTATTGGCTTCTTCTGTCATTCAAGAAATATTTGTTTAAATTGTATGTTGAAGTTACAAACATGTTCTGTATCTCGTCCACTTACTCTGGGCCTGGTCATGAATACAGGCCCATATTTGATTAACGTAACATCCGATCCTCAAGTAGAGGCATGTAACGACCCGACCGGTCGTTTTAGAAAATTACGCCCCAATCCCTAACTTAACTGTTCCCCTAAGTTCATTTCTGCTATTGTGGGTTGCCGGGAGAGTCGGTTCCGAAAATTTGAGCATTTTTGGGACACTTAGTCCCTAAATAAGAGCTTTGAAACTAGAAAACGGTCCGTAGCCGGAACAGTGTTAAGACGATCTCGGAATGGAAATCCGATGGTTCCATTAGCTCCGTTAGGTGATTTCGGGGTTAGGAGCGCGTTTGGAATGTATTTTGGAGGTCCGTAGCTCAATTAGGCTTGAAATGCCGAAGGTTGAAATTTTGGCGAATCCGAACGATAGGTGAGATTTTGATCCGGGGTCGGAATGGAATTCCGACAATTTCTGTAGCTTCGTTATGTGATTTTGGATATGTCCGCAAATTTTCAGGTCATTCGGACGTCGTTTGGTCGGGTTTTTGATCGAATATGCAATTCGGAAAGCTTTAAGAAATTTAGGCTTGAATTCGATGTGAATTATGGATTTTGATGTTGTTAGACGTGTTTTGATGATTAGAATAAGTTCGTATCATGTTTTGGAATAGGTTGGTGGTTTTCGCTGGGATCCCGGGGGCCTCGGGATGAATTCGGGGGTCCAAACGGACCATTTTGGTGCCAATTGCACTGCTGGTTCTGCTGCAATATTGCAGAGAAATTTTGTGCTTCGCGATCGCGAAGCTGCTCATGCGATCGCGTAAGAGGAAATTATTGGGCTCTGCGATCGCGAGGGGGAGTCTGCGATCGCGTAGGGTGAATTTGGGAAGCTCTGCGATCGCGAGGTTGAGTCTGCGATCGCGTAGGGTAGCGGAGTGAGAACTGGGAGTTGTTCTTCGCGAACGCGACGCTAGGGATGCGATCGCGTAGGGTGTTAATCGAAAACAGTGCGATCGCGGTCGAGGTGATGCGATCGCGTTGAATGGCCAGGTTGATCACTGCGATCGCGTCCAGGACCACGCGATCGCGTAGAGGAAAAACTAGCCGCCCAGGAGTTGTGCATCGCGATCGCGAGCCAAGTGCTGCGATCGCGTAGAGTAAATTGGCCTGGCAGTGACTTTAAGTCCAGAAACATTTCAGCCGCGACCCCATACACAAAAACGCCATTTTTGAGCTCCAAGAGAGGGGATTGAAGGGGAAACGCTGGGTTATCACCGGGAAGTCATCGGGGGTAAGTTTCCTAACCTTAATTCGTTGGTTTATCATGAAATCCATGATTATTTCACTGAAATTGGAAGATTAAAGGTGGGTTTGAGCCCTAGGCCTAAATGTTAGAAAATCTTTGATTTGAATGGGCAAACGGAGTCCGATTTTGATAAATTTTATATGCACGGACTCGTATTGAGATAAGGAACCCGAATATATATTTTTCGTGATTTTTCGATAAGTGTAGCGAAAGTCGGGTTTTGGCAACTTGTGGGTTTTGGTGCATTTTGAGTTATTTTGATTGGGTAATACCCAATTGGCCTATTTTGATGTGATTCTATTGATTTTATCAGATACTACACTTGTGGAGGCCGACATTCGCGGCAAGAGGGTTATTTCTTAGCGGTTTTGTACCGGAATTGAGGTAAGTGGCTTGTCTAACCTCGTGTGGGGAACTTTCACCCCTAGGATATTATGTGATAGTTTAAATGCCTTGTACGCGAGGTGACAGGCGTGTACATGCGCTGGTTGTTGTAACACACACTTTACTTGAATTGTCTGATTAGTGATATTCCTGCTCTTAGCTGATAAAAGCGTTACCATTACCCGGTATTACTTAGAAAAAGCATGATTAGCTAGGATTCAACATGTTTAATTGCCTAGTTGATTTACTTGAACTCTTGATAAATTGTTGGCACTAATTTCGGTGAAGTTGTAATTTAACATATTATATTCTCTCTGTGTGTTTTCTTTAATTGATGTGTTGGCGGACTGCGGGTTCGATTCCCGGAGATCCCAGGGCTGTGGGTTCGATTCCCAGAGACCCGGAGTGATATTGTTTGTGGACTGCGGGTTCGATTCCCGGAGACCCAGGGCTGTTCGGTGAAGTTGTAGTTATGCATATCATTTTTCTCTATGCTTCCTTTATTGTCTGTATTTGTGGACTGCGGGTTCGATTCCCGGAGATCCCAGGGCTGTGGGTTCGATTCTCGGAGACCCAGGGGTACTGTTGATGGGACTGTGGGTTCAATTCCCACAGGTCCTGGACTTGTTAATTGAGTTTGTTACTTGTTGTTAGCTTAATTGTAGACGGTTGCAGTAATCATTTTATTGTTGTTATTTCGGAATTATTATCATTTAAACTACTTATTATTGTTATTATCACTTTGAAATTGTTTCTCTCAGTAGGGCCCTGACCTTCCTCGTCACTAGTCCATCGAGGTTAGGCTTGGCATTTACTGAGTACCGCCGTGGTGTACTCATGCTACTCTTCTGCACACTTTTGTTGTGCAGATCCAGGTACATCAGGACAGGCTCATACTAGGTGATATCAGCAGCACACTTGGAGACCTCGAGGTATGATCTGCTACGTCCGCGGATCCGGAGGCCCTCCTTCTATTCTGATAGTTCTAGTAGATGTTTTCCTTCATTTCGTTGTCTTAGATACTCTTTACACATAGAGCCACAGTTGTATTTCTTTTAGTCTGTGTTACCCGTGGGATTCCGGGTCTTGGTGGTATTTTTATGCGGTGTGTTGACGAGTGTATGTGCCAAGCGGCACGGATTACATTCCTATTTATATCTTTTTCCGCTATTTCTTGTTTGAAGTTCATAAACTTGTACATTCCGCAAAGTGTTAGGCTTACCTAGTCGTGGGGACTGGGTGCCGTCACGACATGTTCACGATTGGTGAACTAGGGTCGTGACAAGTTGGTATCAGAGCTCTAGGTTCGTAGGAGTCACGGGACACAGACCGATTACTTAGATTCTCGCTGATCGATACGGAGACGTCTGTATTTATCTACGAGGGGCTATGTAACTGTTTAGGAAACTCTTCAATTCTTTGAATTCCTTATCGTGCGTCATTTATTCAGTTGAAGCCTATGTCATATGTTCTTTTGCATCCACTCGTGTATTGAAATTGCGCACTCGGTATCAAGTATGCGCCAATGGTTCGTGACGCTGCAGAGAGATCTCAAGGAAGTCAAGAATTTACTCGACCATTGTTACCGCGTGTCATCCATATCGATAATGCAATAGAATTGAGAGATCTTCAACTGTGCACGTGGGGGTGCACTAGGTTCTGACATTCAGTTGATAAGTATGGTCTTGAAAAGGTTTACTTAACTGCCTAATCGTCACAGAAAAGGTAGAATCGCGAGGTGGATGTAGATCTAAAGATAGTTAGTGGTAATAAAGACTATATGGTTCATATGAGATATCTATTTAGCGAAGAATTCAGCCAACAGAGATACTGGGGGAAATGAGTTTAACTGTCTTAAGAAGGACATGTACCAAACCAATGTCTTGGGTTGTCTTATGATGAAGACGTACATATGATAAAGGCTATTATCGTGGATTAGCAAGATGTATCTTTAAGGCTTCGTGCTAACCGAAAGGATTTCACTATCAACGACCAAATTATGGGTCATGTATCATATCAGATTTGGCTCGCACTGTATTTAGGTGCTATTCAAAAAGTTCTTTGAAACTTGTGGAAGAGTAAGAGTTGAGACTCGTATGGTATGACGTTGGGACTTTTGATGTTCCTGTGTCCATAATAATTCTACATTTCATTATCAGCAGGGAAGACTTCGGCGAAGGCTACATGGTGCTTCGTAGGTGTGAGAATCGCAGTATGTCTTAAGCTGACGTGGTAAGGAATGTTCGATACATAGAGCGGGAATATGCTTGGTTGTATTGGGATGAGTTCATACCCTATGGTGTCAGAGTGCTAATATAGCACAGGTGGTTATATTCGTTGGATCAGGTGAGTTGCAGTTGAATAATAGTAAATGACTTGAGAGAATGGTTATAATGTGTTCGAGAGTCGTGTAATAGTGGCTTTGGGCTAAGTGGGAGAGTCCCACCGCTTAAGATTGGATCGCATGGTTAATTACCCGTGTGAATTATGGATACCAGCGTATTATTGTGTTATTGCAGCCACGGGAAAAGGACCATGTGTGGCAATTTGAGTATATGTAGTGTTGAATGCATGTTATGTTTAGCCTTACTGGCTCATGTTCAAACTTGAGGGAAAATTCATGATTTATGCCTCGTATAGGTGCAGACTTCGCGGGAAGTGATTCCGCTGGGTGATTTATCGAGAGGGTATTCATATGTTATAAAGAAATTCAGTAGAGTTGGTTGCGTACTGGGGCAAGTTAGAACCGGATGGTTCTCAATAGCGGTCCTAGCGAATTCAAGAGGTAAAGTGTGGTGCCTGATAATTTTGAGTCTATAAGTACAGTTGAGGCTCAAGCTTTTGAAGCAACTTATGAAGAAAAGCACAAAAACGATCTATGATGTTTTGACTTGTGGTGTAGTATTTGAGAGACATGAAATGGTCGTCGTTCTCGAGATAGCATGGCCTCATGATTTAAGGTCACTCGGGGTAAGTGCGGTTGGAATAAGTTAGGTATTGAAGGAAGATATTAACATTTCTAAGGCAATCAAGGATAACCTGGAAGGAAGTAGATTGATCAGCCATAGTTGAGTTGGCGTATTGGTGTCAATGATCAATTCATGCAACGTGATCGAATTATGCATGTGATTTGTGGCGGTGCATTTGAGACTTGTCGGCCGCAGCGATTGATGTAATTCTGAAGTATTCTTCTGTTAAGGGCCTGTTATGAGTAGGCAGATCTCGGAAAGGGTTATGGTGGCTTGGACCACTACTTAGAGATTGGCATATTCAATGGTTATGAGAACTCACCGTGTGTTGCTATAGTTCTCCTGAAATGAGTTAAATGGAAGGTCTTATGTGATGAAGTATTAGCCTATCGTCAGTTCTAGAGCTATGATGGAAATTGTGTCTATCGTATATCGGCACGTGGGGTGCAGCGAGTAGTATGAAATTTGAAGGACTAAGGTCACAGTTTGGTTAATGAATGTGATATAAAGAGCTCGGATGAGCAGGAAAGAGTGTCAGTGTTTTGAGTAAGATGGGTATTAGCATCGGTATCATTTGAGGTCGGTGTTCTATGAGAAAGGCTTTGCATCCCGGTTAGGGACTCCTGATCGCTTTTCAGTGTTAGTGCAGCCGGTGGGCTGAATGTGTAGGTCCGTTTAATTATTCGGAAGATGGTGGGAGCTTGACCCACAAGAAGATTGTATAGGTGTGACTTGTAGTCACTTGATTGGTTAGAAATTTAAACCAAGTATGAGGAGTTTGGTGATATCATCCATCTGAGAACTTATGCCTGGAGGGCACTCTGCTTATTGGGTTATAGACCTGTGAAATACTATTGACTTATCTTGGCACGACCATGATAGACTTAAGGTCGGTGGATAGATTTAAATGTGGAAGTGAGCCTTGCGTCAGGCCGGTTATGTTTCTTCCAGCAATGCGCCCTTTATGAAGGGATAGTCGCGGTCTTATTTCGCGGTTGGTTAATTCATGTAAGATATATTGTGCCGTATGAGTGTGAGACGGCTTGGTAAGTTCCTTATGTGTTGGGGTTCCGCTCAGCGGTGATGTTTTAGGAGCATGATGACTCTTGAGACTCAGATCTTATATCGCACCTCAGTTGTGCTTGAGTTGTAGCCTATAGCGCTATATGTTTCATTGTGTCTGATATCATGCACCTTAGTGTGCTTATGATCGATATTCAGTATTTTGATGTGACGAGCTATTCAGCTCGACATATGACTCCTTGTGTGAGTTTTATATCGTTGGGGTCGGATGGCACGCCGCCATGGTTATATTGTTGGGATCGGGTGGCACGCCGCCATGGTTATATTGTTGGGATCGGGTGGCACGCCGCCATGTGCATATTGTTGGGATCGGGTTGCACGCCGCAACAATGTGGTGTCTATTTCAGTGTCTATAATTGCTTTTATGTGTTATGTTTCTTATCTTCTGGGGGTGGCCCATATTTATGTGAGAGCTGAATAATTCTCTCTAGTTTTCGCCTTCCTTTGTATCACGTACGTATTAGTGGATTAGTAGCACATTGTGTCATCTTGTGGGACTTTTGATTATGTCCGATGTGGCTTATCGCCTGAGTAGTTCGTACTGGGTGAGATGAGATTATGTGATTTGGGGTCAGTGCAAATTGATTATATGAAGTATATTATAGAGGAAATGATCATCCTCTCGTTTAGGACAAGGTAATGGATCTTGTCAGGAGTATGGACCAATGAATTGTTGATTCAGTAGTTGGTTATGGATATCAACACATCTCTTCCATCGTGTCAGTATTGTAAAGGTTGGAACGAGACCTATGTAGATCATGAGGTGTGATGGGAGCATCTGATTCGTTGAATTTTTTGGCTAATTTGATCATAAAATATTATTGTGGTCTTGTGGATTTTGAGTTGCAAGGTAAGAATCCAACAAGGTTATGCAGTCATGTTTGAGGACGGCGTTTGAGGAATATTGAGTGATCTCTTGATGAAAACAAGCCCGACATAGAATTCCGGATGTTGGAATTAGGCTCTAAGACTTAATTGCTTAAACAAGAGGGAATATCTTCAGATATATCAGGCTAATGTGCTCAGCTGAGTCTTAGATTTATTGCCCCTTTTTAGATTTTGAGGCGTGTTGGGGAGGTTGCTTATGAGTTGGCCTTACCTCCCAACCTAGCCGGAGTTCACCCCGTGTTTCATGTCTCCATGCTCCGGAGATACCATGGTGACCCGTCGCATGTGTTGGATTTCACATCCGTTCAGCTAGACAAGGATTTGTCTTATGTTGAGGAACCAGTAGCCATTCTAGACAGGCAAGTCAGAAAGCTAAGGTCAAAGAACATCACTTCGGTAAAGGTTCAGTGGCGGGGCCAGCCGGTCGAGGAGGCGACTTGGGAGACCGAGCAAGATATGCGCAGCCAGTACCCTCATCTTTTCACTACTCCAGGTATGTTTTCTATGCTCGTTCGAGGACGAACGAATCTTTAAGTGTGGGAAGATGTAACGACCCGACCGGTCGTTTTAGAAAATTACGCCCCAATCCCTAATTTAACTGTTCCCCTAAGTTCATTTCTGCTATTGTGGGTTGCCGGGAGAGTCGGTTCCGAAAATTTGAGCATTTTTGGGACACTTAGTCCCTAAATAAGAGCTTTGAAACTAGAAAACGGTCCGTAGCCGGAACAGTGTTAAGACGATCTCGGAATGGAAATCCGATGGTTCCATTAGCTCCGTTAGGTGATTTCGGGGTTGGGAGCGCGTTCGGAATGTATTTTGGAGGTCCGTAGCTCAATTAGGCTTGAAATGCCGAAGGTTGAAATTTTGGCGAATCCGAACGATAGGTGAGATTTTGATCCGGGTGTCGGAATGGAATTCCGACAATTTCTGTAGCTTCGTTATGTGATTTTGGATATGTCCGCAAATTTTCAGGTCATTCGGACGTCGTTTGGTTGGGTTTTTGATCGAATATGCAATTCGGAAAGCTTTAAGAAATTTAGGCTTGAATTCGATGTGAATTATGGATTTTGATGTTGTTAGACGTGTTTTGATGATTAGAATAAGTTCGTATCATGTTTTGGAATAGGTTGGTGGTTTTAGTTGGGATCCCGGGGGCCTCGGGATGAATTCGGGGGTCCAAACGGACCATTTTGGTGCCAATTGCACTGCTGGTTCTGCTGCAATATTGCAGAGAAATTTTGTGCTTCGCGATCGCGAAGCTCCTCATGCGATCGCGTAAGAGGAAATTATTGGGCTCTGCGATCGCGAGGGGAAGTCTGCGATCGCGTAGAGTGAATTTGGGAAGCTCTGCGATCGCGAGGTTGAGTCTGCGATCGCGTAGGGTAGCGGAGTGAGAACTGGGAGTTGTTCTTCGCGAACGCGACGCGGGGGATGCGATCGCGTAGGGTGTTAATCGAAAGCAGTGCGATCGCGGTCGAGGTGATGCGATCGCGTTGAATGGCCAGGTTGATCACTGCGATCGCGTCCAGGACCACGCGATCGCGTAGAGGAAAAACTAGCCGCCCAGGAGTTGTGCATCGCGATCGCGTGCCAAGTGCTGCGATCGCGTAGAGTAAATTGGCCTGGCAGTGACTTTAAGTCCAGAAACATTTCAGCCGCGACCCCATACACAAAAACGCCATTTTTGAGCTCCAAGAGAGGGGATTGAAGGGGAAACACTGGGATATCACCGGGAAGTCATCGGGGGTAAGTTTCTTAACCTTAATTCGTTGATTTATCATGAAATCCATGATTATTTCACTGAAATTGGAAGATTAAAGGTGGGTTTGAGCCCTAGGCCTAATTGTTAGAAAATCTTTGATTTGAATGGGCAAACGGAGTCCGATTTTGATAAATTTTATATGCACAGACTCGTATTGAGATAAGGAACCCGAATATATATTTTTCGTGATTTTTCGATAAGTGTAGCGAAAGTCGGGTTTTGGCAACTTGTGGGTTTTGGTGCATTTTGAGTTATTTTGATTGGGTAATACCCAATTGGCCTATTTTGATGTGATTCTATTGATTTTATCAGATACTACACTTGTGGAGGCCGACATTCGCGGCAAGAAGGTTATTTCTTAGCGGTTTTGTACCAGAATTGAGGTAAGTGGCTTGTCTAACCTCGTGTGGGGGAACTTTCACCCCTAGGATATTATGTGATAGTTTAAATGCCTTGTACGCGAGGTGACGGGCGTGTACATGCGCTGGTTGTTTTAACACACACTTTACTTGAGTTGTCTGATTAGTGATATTCCTGCTCTTAGCTGATAAAAGCGTTACCATTCCCCGGTATTACTTAGAAAAGCATGATTAGCTAGGATTCAACATGTTTAATTGCCTAGTTGATTTACTTGAACTCTTGATAAATTGTTGGCACTAATTTCGGTGAAGTTGTAATTTAACATATTATATTCTCTCTCGTGTGTTTTCTTTAATTGATGTGTTAGTGGATCGCGGGTTCGATTCTCGGAGATCCTGTGGTCGTGGGTTCGATTCCCGCAGACCCGGAGTGATATTGTTTCGTGGACCGCGGGTTCGATTCCCGGAGACCCAGTGGCTGTGGGTTCGATTCCCGCAGACCCGGCGTGATATTGGTAGGGACTACGGTTCGATTCCCGAGATCCCGAGTTATTGGTAGGGACTACGGGTTTGATTCCCGAGATCCCGAGTTATTGGTAGGGACTACAGGTTCGATTCCCGAGATCCCGAGTTATTGGTAGGGACCTACGGGTTCGATTCCCGAGATCCCGAGTTATTGATTATTTATTGAGATACGGGCCGCGGGTTCGATTCCTGAGACCCGTAGGTACCGTCAATGGGACCGTGGGTTCGATTCCCACAGGTCCCGGACTTGCCGATTGAGTTTTTATTTAGTTATTTACTTGCTCTGCTAGCTTACATTGTAGACGGTTGCGGAAATCACTTTACTGTCGTCATTCAGATTCATAATTATTTAAACCGCTTATTATTGTTATCATCATTATATTATTGTTCTCTCAGTAGGGCCCCGACCTTCCTCGTCACTACTCCATCGAGGTTAGGCTTGGCACTTACCGAGTACCGCCGTGGTGTACTCATGCTACTCTTCTGCACACTTTTGTTGTGCAGATCCAGGTACATCAGGACAAGGCCCATACTAGGTGATATCAGCAGCACACTTGGAGACCTCGAGGTATGATCTGCTACGTCCGCGGATCCGGAGGCCCTCCTTCTATTCTGATAGTTCTAGTAGATGTTTTCCTTCATTTCGTTGTTTTAGATACTCTTTACACATAGAGCCACAGTTGTATTTCTTTTAGTCTGTGTTACCCGTGGGATTCCGGGTCTTGGTGGTATTTTTATGCAGTGTGTTGACGAGTGTATGTGCCAAGCGGCACGGATTACATTCCTATTTATATCTTTTTCCGCTATTTCTTGTTTGAAGTTCATAAACTTGTACATTCCGCAAAGTGTTAGGCTTACCTAGTCGTGGGGACTGGGTGCCGTCACGACATGTTCACGATTGGTGAACTAGGGTCGTGACAAGGCAATAGCATACATTGCGCTAACAGATGCCCGTCCATTCCATGATGGACTGTTAAAGTAGTCCAAAAGTCCAGGCTGAGTAGTAAATAAATGGCCTGGACTTTGATATAATAAGTCTAGAAATAACACAAAACCATATGCAAATTAGGAAGAAAGAACATGATAGAAAACATAGTATACAATTAATTTTGGACTTTAAAAATAAGGGATGAGCCTCGTCGTGAAGATGAAAATATACGGGGCCCCCAAATGGATTTCAATATAAAGTGTTAGACTCGGAAGGACCGTTTAGCAAATTTCACGGTCTTTCCTAAAGTTAATAAGACGTAGACGTTATAGGCCAGATTAAAAATATACATCCTTAATACGAGTGCACATTTATGTGACTCAAATCTTAAGTCCCGGCGAAGCTGAAATACACTAAAATCACAAGCGAACTGGTTGCGGTGTGACTCTAAATGCATTTTTGTGACGTCGCAAGTCGTTAAAATAACAAAGCTGGACATTAACATTTGTAAAAGCATATAAAGAAATCAATTAAGAACAAATACTGCAGTTGAGCGACCGTGCTAGAACCACGGAATTCGGGAGTGCCTAACACCTTCTCCAGGCTTAACAGAATTCCTTATCCGATTTTCTAGTTTCGCGGATTGTTAAAACAAAGTCATATTTCCTTAGATTCGGGATTTGACCGGTGACTTGGGACACCATTATCTTCCCAAGTGGCGACTCTGAAATTTAAATAAATCCCGTTCCGATTATCCTTAAAGTGAAAAAAATTCTTCCCTGTTGTTATTATTATATCCCTTCTTGGGGTGTATTAGTAAAAAGCGGGGTATACTTTATCTTAAAAAGTAGTAAAAAGGGAGGTGTGACAAGCTCATTTCAACTTTCAGGTACATTTCTAAAATTTAGAGATGTAGTCAAATTTGAAGATATGAAATTGCTCGACTAGTTTTACTAGTTTTTGATTCTGTTTATTTTGTATTTGTAGAACTAGTAGAATCACTTGTGTTCATTAGGAGAAGACGTATGTATGATTGGACTACGGAATGTGTGGACTGCAGACTTGGATTATTAATTCCTTTAAGTAGCTTAGTTTAGATATCACATAGAAAATCACATAAAGTAGATCAATAGAAAACAAATCTCATAGATTAGAGATTAGAAAAATAAAAGGCGAGTATTTAAATCTATTTTGGTTTATCATGTTGTGACGATTCAGAAAGTGAAATGGAATTCTAAAAATTCGTTTGTTATACTTAGTTTATGTTAGTCAGTTTAAATGAATAAAAGTATGAGTTCTTCAGATTCGAATTTTGATTAGTCAAAATGGTAAGTTTCAGATTAATTCATGCTATGTAAGAGAAGCTGTAATTAGTTAATAATAATAAGTTTAAAATGACTGCTTCAGGACGAACGAACTTGTGTTTCAATTCGAATAAAGTTTTCTGTAGTTTAATTTTAATATTTCTAATTGAACGAAAATTAACTCAATTCTGCATTTGAACACGTAACACTTCAATTAATCAATTATAATAGAAATATGTCTATAATGGTAGATAATTTGTGAATTATTTAAAAATAGGTGCAGTTAACCAGAATAAACCAAAGAGTAGTATTCGAACAGAAATTTAGTGTTATAACCTTGGTTAAATTCCTGATGTTGTGTAGTTAAAATAACTGTGTAAATCCATTGATTAGTTCAGTGGCAATATTATGCTTGTTTTGAATTCGTATTAGTAATTTGGGCCTGATCGGGCAAAAAGGCTCAGATCCAATCGCGATGGCTTCTGTGCCCATGAGAGATGAACTCATATATACGAACAGGGCTAAAATGAGCCCTGTAGACAGATATGCGTTACCCTTCACTGGCTTGATTTCAAGGCCCAAATCGCATGAAGACCTGAACGTAAATGGAATAAAAGTACAAATCACAACTAGGCAGCTTTATTTGTTACTTTAGTAAAAACAATAGTAGAAAATATAACACTCATTAGGTTTGACCATTTAAAATAATGAGATGAGCCTTGTTTAAGAATAAAAACACACGGGGACCTCAATTAATTGTTATAAAACACACAGATTTGGAAGGACCGTTTAGCGTATTTTACGGTCTTTCCCCAAGTTAACAAGACGTAGATATTTTAGGCGCGATTTTTAATATACATTCTTAAGTTGGGTGCGCATTTATGTGACCCAAATCTAACTCCCGACGAAGTCAAAATGTATTTAAAGCCACTGGCGTACTGGTACGGTGTGGCCCAAAGTGTATTTTCACGACGTTGCAATTCTTTTAAAAATTGATAAAGCGGAATACTAATCATGCACATAAATTGGAACATATAAAGAAATCAGATAAAAACAAATACAACAGTTGAGTGATCGTGCTAGAATCACGGAATTCGGGAGTGCCTAACACCTTCTCCCGGATTAACAGAATTCCTCATCCGGATTTCAAGTTCGCAGACTGTAACAGAATCAAACTTTCCTCGGTTCGGGATTAAATCGGTGACTTGGGACACCATTATATTCTCAAGTGGCGACTCTGAAAAAATAAATAAACTAATCCCGTTTTGATTGTCCTTAAATTGAAAAGAACTCCTTTTTTCTTCATTTATTATATCCCTTCCCGAGGTGTAGTAAAATAAGCTACTTCCGTAAAAAGGAGGTGTGACAACCACAATCCTCATACTTGGTTTGAATCTTTAATAAATCAAGTGACTATATGTCACACTTATACAATCTTCTTGTGGGGCACGCTCCCACAACCTTCTGAAATAAATAGAGGGCCTCACATCCAAACCACCAGACGCACTAACAGTGAAAAGTGATCAAGAATCTTCAACCATGATGCAAAGACTTTTTCACAAAACACCAATCTCAGGTGATACTGACGACAATACCAGCTCACTTTAAACAACAAAACTCCTTTTCTGCTCATCCGAGCTCATGACATCCTTGTCAGCACCAAACTGTAACCTTGATCCTCACTTCAAATTCCATACCACTCACTGCACCCAACGTGCAAAATAAAGCTTTTCACTAGACTAACTTTAGAAGAACCATAGCAACACACATGTGAATTTTCATGACCGTAGCATATGCAAATCTCTAAGCAGTGGTCTAAACTACCATATCCCTTATGCGATCCACCTTTACATAATAGGCCACAATGGTAGAATACTTTTTGAATAACACTAACTACGACAACCGAAAAGCCCTGCACGCACCGTCACAATTCACTTGCATTAATTGATCACGTTGAAAGAACTGATCATTATCAGCAACATGCCCATTCGAATATGGCTAACCAATCCCTTTTCTTCTAATTTGTCCTTGATTGCCATAGAAATGATAACCTTATTCAACACTTAACACACTCCATCTGTACTTTTTCCGAGTGACCTTGAATAACAAGACCATGTTGTCTCGAATCCCATGAACCAGTTCGTACCTCCCAATTGATACATTGCAAGTCAAAACATTATAGAACATTATGTGCATCTTCTCATAGGTTTCTATCAAGCCTGATTCTTAACCGTACCCATAGGCTCCAAATTATTAGGTATTACAATTTATCTTTTGAATTCACTAGGACCGTTGCTGAGAGCCACCCACTCTGACTTGGTCCCGAATATAATCAACTCCATAAATCTTATAACATATGAATACCCTCTCGAGGTACCCAGCAGAATCACTCCTCTTGAAACCCGCATCCATACAAGGCATAAGTCCTGAATCCTTCCCCAAGTCTGAACATGAGCCAATAAGGTCAACCATAGCACCCTTTAACAATTCCTTTACTCAAATCACCACTTATGTTCTTTTCCCGTAGCCGAAATAGCCCAGAAATATGCTAACAATTAGAAAACCTCGCATGTGTTTAACTATGAAACCCAATCATAGGTGGTGGGACTCCACCACTTTGATTAAACCCACAACTACACAACTCTGTAACTCACCGGGATTCCTTATCTCTAATTGACATAACCTTGCGCAATCAACCACCTAAATTCCCAAATTCTTTCTATAAAACCCTCTTTTCATACTATGAATCATGAACCACAGTCGCATGACCAATCTCTTTGCTGCATATTAGTCCATACTTTAAATTAGATCCGTAGACCCCAATCACCAATCACTAAAAATCTCAAATCGATCCAAACTCTTCTTAAGGCGCGTAGTCATCTCATCACCAAGCCCCTATGTAGATCTGCCACTCTCTCACTTTGGTCAAACTCACTTTCTTAATCAACTACTCAACCTGCCCTTCTTATACCTGGCTTTCTAGAAGTTTTGAACGTCGATAGACACTTCCTATATGCCCTTTCTCATATTTTCCTGCTCAATTGCTGCCTTAAATATATCCATCTTTGTAGCACTTGAACCCATGAATCGCTACTAAACTTAAACTTTTCGAAGATCATGTTTCTCGAGCCGTCAACACTAGGAACACTGATTCAATCCTGCACCGTCGCAACCCGCGATATCTAATACTTATTTCTTCAATACTGACCTGCAATATCCTTCTCCAGAGGTAAATTGTAGAAGATCATAAAATCAGCAAACTTAGTACCTTAAATAAGGACAACAATACCTCATCATAGAAGAAAACTCCACCACACTTGAAAATACCAAGTCTCGTTCCACTATCAACCCAAACCTGAAAATTTCTCAGCCTGATTGCCTTTGCCCTGCCAGGAATAAAATACCAAATCTATAGATCATGCACCGAGTAAACCTCCCTTCAAGTCATTCACTACCTCGACACGCACGCAAACATCCTACCATCATAACAAAACTGCGGAATAGTCTCTCATAAGCATCATGGAAACATGTACCTAGCCTCAAGGCTCTCTAAAGTACTGCTACTAAGCCGAAACAACAGAATATACCGGGAGAAATATCACGTACCACATTCGTAGTGCCATTACAATTCTTCAATTCTTGATTTATAACCAGCGGTTTTTGTCGCATAAGATTGAACAAGAAGGAAGCAAGGGCCTAAGCCTCAAGGAATCAAATCGCACGATGAGAAATCAAGAAGGGAAGTACTCCCAACAGCCCACTAGCCTCCCGAAGATAAGTACATATTGTGAACACGTGATTTTTACCCTACATATGAGTTATTCCCACAAAACTCAAATAAAACAATTTTTTTCTTTGTTTTTATAATTGTTGCGAATTTCATGTCCTTTTTTTTTGTGCATATTTATTTGTTAAATTAAAAAAAATAAAAAAATATCGCATTTGCATTTAGGATTTAATTCTACAATTAGGAGTAATTAATTTTATCTTACAAAATGAAAATCACAAAAAATAGGCATCTTTTGCATTTTTGCCTTTAATGTCCAAATTGTGTGATTGTATTTTAATTATCATTTAAATTTAGGTGACAATTATTATTATGAGTTAATTAGTATTTCAAGATAATTTTAGTTTTTATAAATTAATCTTAGTCTTTTGGGCTTTATTAATTAGGAAGTTGAATAATGGAGAAGAACAAAATAGAAAAAAGTTGGATTGAGCCATCTTGCAAATTAAGTTACATGCCCAATCCTAAGCACCCTTACCCAACCCAAAACCCTTTGGCCCAAAAAGAAAATTTTAGATTTTTTAGCCAAAAATAATCATAATCACATAACATAAAGTAGTGGGGGCAAGGAAATCAAGGAAGAAAATAAGGAGAGGAAAACATGGATTAGTGGGTTTTCTTGATAAAAAATATTTTCTTTTTAATAAAAAAATCTGAAAATTTTTGAAATTCTTTCCTATAAATAGAAGAGAAGATTTATGAAAACGTAGGTGGAAAAAAGAGAGGAAAAATTGGAGGAGAAGAAGAAATAAGGAAAAAACGAGAGCTGTATATACTCGATATACACTCTGGATACAGAAGTATACACGAACAAAATTTAATTTTTGAGAGTTTCTTTTGAGAATTGAAGAGAGTTCAAAGCTAGAAAGAGAAAGTAAAGAGAAATTCCAAATATATTTTCCTTCTCTATTTTTACTGGTTTTTCTTCATATTGCTGGGATTTTCTGGATTGAGGTGTTGAAGCTACTGCTGGTTGTTACTGTTGTTGCTGTACTTTCACCGCCCTGTTTATTTTCCATCTTCCCATTCTTTTCAATACAAGGTACACAACTACTACTTAAACATGTAATTGGCAGCTGATATTGAAGAATGAATTCTATGAGTTGATTTTCAGAAGAAGGCTATTATTGTTACTATTATATGTTCTTACTTTATCACTCAAATAGATACTTTATAATTTGATAGGAAATAGTTGTATAACTGAAATATATGAAAACATGAGATGATGCTAAAGATAATGTAATAGATAGGATATATATTAGAGTAGAAGTAACCGTAATCACTTAGCTTAGTTCCAAAAAAATAGGTTAATTAGTTAAAAACTAACTCACTTAGCTCAAAATATATTCTTGTAACTTGCATATAACCACAATAATAATCTGAATTAGCATGTGGTAATTAGTTTAGCTTGATGTCTGTTTGTTCATCTTAAAAAGTTAATAGCAACTCAAAATGACGTAGCTTAAAACAAGTAGCTAATTACAAAGTTAAGAATTATGCGACTGATCGAAATCGTTACACAATTAGCTTACTATTTGAATACAATTAGCATTTGATAATTACAATCATAAGAGTATGAGTCATAATTAGTAATACGTTAAGTAATAATCATGTTTGCATAATTAAGTAATGATCTGTTATTTTAATCGATAATGATTATGTTTACATAGTTAGGTAATTCATTACTAATAAAATATGAAGAAAAGTAGTCTGTTATTAAGATTTGATTAGTGTTAGATAATGGTGATTTAAAATTGATACCGTTAATTTTGTACTTCTATTTCTCTTATGAAATATGTTTAATTTGGGTTGATTCTTATTTTTGATTTCAAGTATCTGTGTATATCATGAATTCTCGATTCTGTTTCCTTCCCTTCCTTTGTTTGGTCTGGGCCTAAAGAATAGCGCAGGTGTGGATCCAATTGGACTTGTACTTGGGCTTCTGAAAAATGACTTCAGCCTATTCTGGGTTTCTGAAACCCAGATATGCGAGCTGGTTCACTAAATAAGAGCCCCGAACGTCCAGGCCTGGTAATACAAATGATAAGGCCTGGACATACTTCTGAAATTATAACATAACTAAAAATGACTAAGGAAAAACCAATAATAGAAAACATAGTATTTATTAGGATTGGACTATTAAAATAAAAATGGGACGAGCCTTGTATGAAAACAAAATAAGCGGGGCCCTCATAATAATAGTAATATTGTGATAGATTTGGGAAGACTGTTTAGTAAATTCCATGGTCTTTCCAAAAGAATAATAAGCCGTTAGACGATATAGGCATGATTTTAAAATATACTTTCCCTAATATGAGTGCACATCTAATGTGACTCAAATCTTAAATCTCGGCGAAATCGAAATGTGTTAAAACTCACAGGCGTACTGGTTGCGGTGTGACTTGAAATACGTTTTCGCGACGTCGCAAGCCATAAAATATTAAAAGCAAAACATTGCACACATTGTAAAAAGCATATAGTGAAATCAGATAAAAACAAAAATTGCAGTTGAGCGACCGTGCTAAAACCACGGAATCCGGGAGTGCCTAACACCTTCTCCCGGGTTAACAGAATTCCTTATCCAGGTTTCTAGTTTCGTAGATTGTAATACAGAGTCATAAATTTCCTCGGTTCGGGATTAAATCGGTGACTTGGGACACCGTTATTTTCCCAAGTGGCGACTCTGAAAAAATAAATAAATTGATCCCGTTCCGACTGTCCTTTAAGTGGAAAAACTCCTTCCCTGATTATTATTATATCCCTTCTCGGGGTGTAGTATTAAATAGTGGCACATTATACGTTATGTGAAAAAAGGAGGTGTGACAGCTCTGGCGACGCTGCTGGGGACAGCAACCCAGAACTTCGGTTTCAGGGTTTAAGAATTTGAGCTCATTAGAATAGTCGTCCTCGATATTATTTGATTTTGTTATATGCTTTGAACAACATGCTATGTGTTTTATCGCTTTGATATTATATGGATTGTATATATAAATTGTGCCGAAAAACCCTTCTCTTCTTCACCTCCGGCGATGTGCTTACTGGTTGAGACTCCCCTTTCTGTTAAGTCACACCTAAATTAAGAAACAGAGGCCGGATAAGTTACAAAGCCGATTGACTCCGCGGGTAACCGGTACGTAGCCCCCTCCTCGATCTAAGTTGTCTGCTCGGGTACACGGTCTAGCACCATATGAAACCATAAGATATTGAACATAAGTCTAGGACGATTATTTGCATCATAACTGACTTAGGGGACTCAACACAGGGGTTGGGTCCGTCTAGGACAGGTGACCCGATAATTAAAGACCGAGCATACTATGTGTTGCATTTTTAATTGTCTTTGATCGTTATGCGGACCGGCAAAATTCCCGAGAGTAGAAAAGAATATTCAAAAATGAAAAAAAAAAAGAGATAGAACTAGTGATAAAAGAGTTGTTGGAAAATTTGGAAATTTGGAAAATGAAAAAAATGGCTTTGTTGAAATAATTGGTCAATTAATTTGATCGAACTACGCAGGTTTGATTCTCGCCACTAGGTGAGATACGTAGGCAACCCTCATCGGGTCCAACCACCCCTTTCAAAAAATCAAAATAATGTGTGTTTAATTTTGTCAATAAATCAAAGTGATGCCATTTTTGAAAATAGCCGAATGTTCCGAAAGGACGCCGGAAGGCTGTTTGCGCAAAAATGGCCACTTTAAAATCTTTTCTTTTTCTTTTTGAATAGTAGCCTTGAAATATTCCATGTAAAAATGTTGAAAGACAATAGCCGCAAAATCAAGTTGGGGTTCATACCCCTTTTGCAAAAAATAACCAAAAAAATGTTAAATTTTTTATTTTGTTATAAATAAGTCGGGTGATGCTATTCTTGCTTAAAATAAGTCGAATGTCCCTCAAAAGGATGCCAGAAGGCTATTTTTGCAAGAATAGCCACTTTGAGTCATTTTAAATAATTTGCGGGCATAGCCTTGAAAAATTCCTCGCGGAAATGTTGAAAGGCCGTATCCACAAAATAAGGTTGAGTCATCACTCAACTTTGCAAAAATAACAACTTTATCAAATAAGCCATTACATGGCCGGAATTTTTGCTGAAATAGCCATATTTTTTCATTTTAATTTCCTCAGTCTTGTGTTGGCTTGTGTCGGTGCTGAACGATACCTCCATAGGCCCCAGGATAAAAAAATTTGAATTGTATCTTCTTAAATAAAATTTGGCAAAAAATAGCCACTTTGTCTAAATAAGCCATTACATGGCCAATTTATGAAAAATGGTCTTGTGTTGGTCTATGGCGATGCCGAACGATGCCCCATGAGCCCCAGGATGAGAAAAATTTTCAAGTTTATTTTCTTGAAAATTGTTTTTTTGCAAAAATAGCCATTTTTGCCAAATAAGCCAATACATGGTCAATTTTGTAGATATAGTCATAATTGACACTAAAAATATTTTTAATCTTGTAGAAATCTCTGGCATAAGATGTGAAAGTTTTATCAAAGTTTGAAGTTGGAGTCAGCTTCTACAATTTTTCTTCAAAGAGAACAAAAAAAAATTAAATAAATATCTCTTTATTCTTGCATTAATTTGTAAGAACTACGCTCGGTCTGATTCATGCGAAGTCATGATACGTAGGCAATCCACATAGGATTCGACCATATCCATAACCAAAAAGAAAAAAAATGAAAAACTACAAAAGAAAAAAAAGGGGAAAAACCCACAAAAAGAAAAAGAAAAGAAAATAGCAGAAAAACAAAGGAAATCAATAAGCGGAATACCTTAACGCTAACATGGTGATTTCGTTTTGTTAATCCAGAAAGTTGAGGTGGTTGGTTGTCGTAAATTGGAAAACAAGATCCAAGGAAAATGATAACCGACATCGAAGTTGTTACGAGTGCTCAAGAGACTCTGGGTCAAAGAATTCAACAAGGGTCTACTAAGGTTGAGGAAAATAGAACACTGAAAAAACAAATGAGTCAAGCATGGGCCAATGGCCAGGGACAGCCTTCTCATGAATCATAATTTTTTATACAGCAAGAACAGTACCACTTTCGCGAGTACCACTCATACTCGTTTGATCTTCCTGTAACATCGAGAAGCCTACCGGAAAGAAGGTACAAGATGAAATGGCCCAAAGATTGAAAAGATTAGAACAATAGCTGAAAACCACACAAGAAATGGCAGGTCAAAAGAATGTTGCTTTTCGAGATCTATGTATGTTCCCCGATGCTCACTTGCCGCCTGGTTTCAAGATTCCCAAATTTGAAAAATACGATGGACGTGGAAATCCCATAGCCCACCTGAAAAGGTACTGCAACCAATTGAGAGGTGTGGGAAGAAATTGTGACGACCCAAAGGGTCATCACTTGTTTTATTAATCATTCCGAGCTTTTGAGGTCTTGAAAACCTCATTTATAGTTGCCTCGATTTACGTGCACAGTCCGGGCACAAAGCTGGAAAATATTTATGTTGAAATATGTGAAATATGTGAAAAAGTTGAAGAATTTTGATATTAATATTGATATGGTTGACTTTGGTCAACATTTTTGGTAAACGGACCCGGATCCGTGATTTGACTCTCTCAGAAAATCCGTAGTAAAATATGGAACTTGGGCATATGCCCGGAATTGAAATCCGAGGTCTAGAACCCCGGTAAAAGAATTTTTCTGTTAAATTGTTTTCTGAAAATGTTTAACGAAAATGAAACTGAATTTTGATTAAAAAGTACTGGTATCGGGCTCGTATTTTGGTTCCAACGCCCGGTACATGTCATATATATTGGTTAAGCGCTTCCTGTAAAGTTTGGTTGAAAACGGACGTCGTTTGACGCATTTCGGCCTTAAATTGGAAATTTTGGAAATTATGAAATTTGAAAGAATTCTTGAGTTTTAAGGCTCAATCCATTGATTTTGATGTTATTTTAGCGATTTGATCGCGCGAGCAAGTTCGTATGATGTTTTTGAGTTAGTGTGCATATTTGGTTTGGAGCCCCGAGGGCTCGGGAGTGTTTCGGAGGTGGTTCGGGGTGTTTTTGGATTTGAAAACACAGCAGAAATTCTGCTGTTTCTGCAGAGGGATTTTGTTCTACGCGATCGCGGCCTCATCAACGCGATCGCACAGCATTGGCCAGTTCTTCTACGCGATCGCAGTATCCCTCACGCGATCGCGTAGCTTCCAGTTCTTCCCCCACGCGATCGCAGTCATGTTCACGCGATCGCATAGGGCAAATAGGCTGCCCGGTGAGTTTCCTCTACGCGATCGCAGCAACCCTCACGCGATCGCGTAGCTTCCAATCTTTTCTCCACGCGATCGCAACCTTTTGCACGCGATCGCATAAGAGGCCAGTCTTTCCTCTACGCGATCGCAGCCCAATTCACGTGATCGCGTAGGGTAAATTTCCGCCCAATGATTTAATACCCAAAACAGAACACTTACGGGATTTTATCCCATTTTCACAAAATCCTTTCTTCTCCACAGCTCTTAGGCGATCTTTGAGGCATTTCTTCATCAAAGTTCATTGGGTAAGTATTCTTTAACTCGTCTTCTTCATTTTTCATCAACATCAATCAAATTCTTAGGCTTAAACATGTGTAATTGGTTGAAAAATTTGAGAAATGGGTATAGTTAGGGATTTCAAAGAATTTGCGATCTAGACCTCGTTTCGGAGTCGAACTTAAGAACAAATTGTAAATTTGAACTCATGGAGGATTGGTGTCACGACCCCAATCCGGGTCGTGATGGCGCCCAACACAACTGCTAGGCAAGCCCGACCATTTACACTCTCATCCCGAGCATGAAGCTCAAATCAATTACCTGAATATTTATGTCAACAATAAAACATAACTATATAATCACCCCAGAGATCTAGGGTCACGAGTTCTGGAGCCTCTAAACAAGATCGGATAACAATATCTAATCCAAATACTAAAGTCTGAATAATTTATATACAAAGGAAAGATAGAATAAAAAGAGAAGCCAGGTCCTGCGAATGCCAGCAGCTACCTCAACAACTCGGATAAATACTGATAAAAGCTGGAGTGCTCGTCTATCCCTCCTGTGTACCTGAATCTGCACACAAAGGTGCAGGGAGTAGGGGTGAGTACTAAGTACTCAGTGAGTAATAAATATACATAAGCAGCTGAAAGTAGGAAATCCACAGAATACCACAATATGAAGCTAAACTACCGTCTGATCCTCCTACAAACTAGCATCAACAGTACAATATAGCTACCACAGAATAATTCGACAGATAAAGATGCAATGCAATGCACATAACCGCTACGGCGTGTAGCTCGATCCATTTAACGTCGACGGCGCTCACTGGGGGTGTGTACAGACTCCGGAGGGGCTCCTACAGCCCAAGCGCAATACTGCTGCGGCGTGCAGCCCGATCCTCATATCAACCGCTGCGGCGTGCAGCCCGATCCTCATATAAACCGCTGCGGCGTGCAGCCCGATCCATCCTCAGTCCACATAAATCAGATAAGTCACAAAAACAGTTCATTTTTCTTAATTCTAGTTCCCAGTTCATAATTTATGAAAAGTACTTTAACTTTTATTTAATTTGCAAAAACCGGTGACTTAACATTTCAATAGTGTGATTTCAAATTCCAGGACCGAGATCAATGATTAAGCAAGTATAGCTATCACATAAATACTATCCCCTAGGGATACTACAGGTCGGCACAAGGCCCCAAACAAGGCTTACAGCCCACAAATATGTCAAACACAGCGTATTTCCATCACTAATAGCATATTTTCCATATCCGGGATGGACCAAGTCTCAATCCCCGGTCACAATCAGTCCCGCACCTGCCACGGGGTGCGAGCCACGCCCTACTAGCGTCACAATGTGCTAAGCCGGGGTTTCGAACCCTCAGGCTACCATATACACAAACTACTCACCTCTAGCCGGCCGTAGACTCGTCCGCGATACCTTTTCCCTTCAAATTTGCCGCCTCATGCGTAGAATCTATTCAAACACAATAATTATATCAAATACGGGTCAAAGAAACATAACCCAATTCAATTTATACAAAATACGCAATAATACACCAAGTTGGTAAAACCCGGACCCCGGGCCCGCTTCTTGAAAAATTCCGAAACTCATACCAACAGATTTCTCGTCTCACCACGAGTTCGTGCATATAAAATTTATCGAAATCGGAGTTCGAATGGCCTTTCAAAACCCAAAAATTCGTTTTCATGATTTAGGCCCTAGTTCTTCACAAATTCTACCAATTTCAGGAATTTTGGTGTTTATTCTAGCATAAAATCATGTTTTTGAGTCAAGAAACTTACCTCCAGCGATTACCCATTGATTTCTCTCTTAAAAATCACCTCAGAAGCTTCTTTCCGTTCCAAAATTGGAAGAAAACTCGACCTGCTCGTTCTAGGTATACTGTTCACCCGTTTAACTGCTCCCAATGGATTCCTTGTGAAATTCTAATGAATTTAGGCTTTTGAATCACTCAATTTGACCTTATAATGAAGGAGATATGTAGGTTTTAAGATTTGCAAATAATGCAGGTTTTTAATACGCCGTCAGGGGCAGTTTCGTCATTAACCTGAAAATCTGGGCAACCTTAGTAAAATAGCCATAAAATCCTCATACGATGTCCAAATTCGATGATTCTTTTTGCTACGGGTCCGTAATTACGATAAGGATCTAATTCTTCATTCAAAACAGTAATCGGAGCTCATTTGTTCATTATAATATCATTTATGCTTGAAGAAACGATGTCGAAGCATAAGAAAAACGAGCACAACGCAACCCAAACCTATCCGAAACTCACCCAAGCTCCTCGGGACCGCATACGAACATACTAACATGCCACATATGATCATGCAAACTTAGTTTTACTCTCAAAACACCAAAACTAATATCAAAACACCAAATTTACATCGGATTCAAGCCTAAGTTCTTCTAAAACTTTCGAAACTTGCATTTGATCTAAAACCCGACCTAAACACCTCCGAATGACTTGAAACTTTGCAAGCATATCCAAAATCACCTAACGGAGCTACTGCAACTCACGGAATTTCATTCCGATCCCCGGATCAAAATCTCACCTACCGTTCGGATTTCATCAAAATTCAACCTTAGCCAATTCAAGCCTAAAACTTCACCGGACCTCCGAATTCGATTCCGATTGCTCTCCTAAGCCATAAATGATCCTCCAAAACTAGTCGAATCATCAGAATTCAATTCTGAGCTGCCAAAGTCATCGGTCAACATTCGGTTGACTTTTCCAACCTATTCTTCTTAGAAAGGGATTTATGGCCTTATTTCTATCTAAATTCCCTCCGATTTGCTTCTAAATTTCGAAACACATATAAGTTAGCATATTGAAGTATTAAATGGAGAAAATAGGGAGATAACTCCCGTAACGACGGGCTGGGTCGTTACATTCTCCCCAACTTAAACAAATGCTCGTCCTCGAGCGTACCTAGAGTTGTACTTGAAGTAACCCAATACCTGACTGACCTTACCAAGCATATATGCGGGGTAATACCACGTCACCCTATCCATCACAAGTCCGATAACACAATATAGCTGAACTTCCACAGTCCATCTGAAACATAGACCACATTGCACCTCCGAAATCATATGCCAAATCTGAATCCCACGTTTATATTCAGAATACACTCGAACCAACTGTAATAGCCCATACTCGCCACTCCGGGTGAGATCTTATGGTGTACCAAACAACTCAATCACTCGAGATGATGCCCTCTAATCACAACAATTTCCCACGATAACCAAATATTACCGAAAAACCTTTCTCGTTAGCTAAAGTCTTATTCCAACACCTTCATGTATGTTGCCCAAGGAAACCGAACACACGATATATCGAATCCATCTCTCAGGTCATCCATTCATGAACCCATTTCCCTTTTAACTGATACCACAATAGATTTCGAAGCCAAACCTCGATATCACCTTCCTAACCAGCTGAAAACACATACGCCCGCACTCATTAATGGCTCCAACGATCATTCCGATTATAACACATCGCACAGGTGATATGACACCTCAAAACTGGCCTAAGCCACGACGAGCACAACACAGGATCCAATAAGAAACGCTTGAACATACTCAAACCATGACAACTCATAACTGAGATCTCGTCTTACATCATAGAATTAGAGTACCTGAACCCTCCTCGAAAGGTCATAACTTCACGTGGCCTTGCCACGGCTCATGATTCCATCCAAACACTATTACTCCTGAAGCACCTCAAGTCACCATGCTCAAAACAGTCAGCCACGCACAGATTTAGGTCTGAACTCAAGCAATCAATCTCACACACGGTGAAACAATTAAAATACGCCATCCAATCTTGTAAGGACACAACTGATGCGCCAGTCGCCGAGCGACACCCAACACTGACTTTCCTCAGAGACTAGGAAGTATTGTACACAAGGTAACCTATAGGAAAAACTATGCTCAATATTACACGGTTGCGGCATGCAACCTGCTCAAAATGACATACCCGTGGCGGCGTGCCACCCGATCCAGATACCATACCTGTGGCGGCGTGCCACCCGATCCAAATAACCCGTGGCGGCGTGCCACCCGATCCATACAAAACTCTCGCAAAAAGAAATTCACACCGAGTCAAATTGCTCATTACAATAAACATATATATAGCCTCAAGCTCGGCCACAAGAAACACATCCTACAAAGTTCCTCAATACCAGAACTGAATCAATGGTAGAGACCTCTACACCGATATCCGCCATGAAGGCCCCACCGACAAAGCAATACCTACCAGCCGTCCGCTGGTCCTGGTACAACTACCCTGATGGAGCATACTTTGATGCACTCTACTATGCAATTTGTGCCGTTTCTGACATAGTCCATATCACATTAGTCTAGACGACCTGACTTATGAAAACCAGTCTACAATCAAGTATCATAACCCAAATTCATCCTATCAAGCTAAGAGAGAGCCACTAGGGCTTCCAATTTCCAATGATCGCTAAACGGTGCCGATACACACGATATACAACCACTGCATAGGCGGATTATGATAACTTCTAGTCTCCATTACCTATATAACACATGATTCACTATGCCTGATCCCACATTCCACTGTACGAATACTTAACACACATCAATCATCCATTCATACCACAAAAGTCATTCAGAAATTTTTCCTATGCCATCAACAATTCAATCATCACCATCGATCCAACAAGAGAATACCCCCATACCACTAGATATTATCAGTTTACATTACATTGTTATTTTGACCATATACCATGCCATATCACTAGAATAGCAGTACCATTTTTCCCTTAATCACCAGAAAGATCGATTCTTAAATCACCTGCAGCTGCCCGCGCTGCTCAATAATTTTTAATGACTTCTCATATATTATGAACTGATCTCAAAACCTTGAACATGCCATTATCAACTTTCCATAACACATAGCATATACCATACCACACTAAGATAACATGGAAACTTCTATCCCTTTCCTACGCCGCAAACATCGACGCACTCAACTAGCCAAGGGCCTTCATGATCCCATATAGAAGAAAACTCATTACACATTCCATGCTTTGCATACCAACATGAGATTCACTCATTTTCAAACCGCGGTAAGACATATCGCAAACTCTTTCTTCCAATTCATTGCATAAGTTAAACTGCCAGGACTGAGTCCTTATACCCATATCGAGTTACACAACTGCCAGAACTCAAGAGCTTTATTGCACAATATCCGCAAGAGTCATTACTTCAAACACATACCAGGAATTAATCGTATTCCTTATCATACCATTCCGGTTTATTAGCAAGTTGTTCCATTTACCCAGTTTCCTTTCTGATTTATCTTTAATTTAATATTAGCCCTTACTGTAACACCATAATACATCAACTCATGTTACCACACGAGACTCGTACATAAGACCACACGGTCTAAGACCCATAGGTCACTTAATACTCTCTCAATGTTTCCCAGAAGTACCACATTCTACGATACTTTATTTTGAAGAACTTCCTGCGATTTTGAATTCGTTATCATTACTCTCCAATATAGATACATAGAATCTCATCATTCACATATCATTACACAAGTCTTGATCCCTTCTAACAAAACCACCGTCTTTAGCCACATACACAATCTTAAGACACCTTACCGTTACAAGCAAAATCTTGAACACCGCAGGACTATTCTCGGGCGTTATTCACCCTTATTCAATTATCATTCAACTGTCTTATTGGACAGAACCACTCGTGGCTTGTTAGAACTCTGACACCAGCAGAACATGATTACATACAGATGCACTTAGCTATCTTTCTTTTCTATACACCGAACATTCTTTACCAACAGCAGTTCAAATCATCCTCAAATCATCCTAGGATTTTTGTTTTCACATCTACGAAGCACCATAACCTTTATCAGAATTTTCCCAACATACTTTGAGACAGAACCAACATAGCACACAACAGTGCACTCAGTTAATCAATAATAACCTCCCCAACTTGGCTCGGAGCCATACATCAAAGCACTTTTAACCGCTCATAGCATTCTTTACTAAAATGATGCCACAATATTATGGTGAGATTAAACTCAAGTCATTTACAATCTTGACAAAGACTCGAATCATCAGAGACCTTAACCCTTCTGCAATTCTTGCATTTATACACACACCACAGTTAAGCCTACTCTCTTTAGGTGACAGAAATCTTTACTAAGTCCCAAATTTTTCAAAAATTTCGGCAGAGTTTCCTTTGTAAATTGACCTATCCACCTGCCAGAGAATCACCAAACCATTCTAACAATACATCCACAACTCAACAAGACATCACAATGTATTTCAACAACATTAAATCTCAATACTATACGAATCATATTATCACAATTTATACCTGAACCTGGGCTACACCTGCTCGCATCATAACACATATCAAATACCCTTCAATTACACATCTGAATCCACCCACCTACTTTGCATCAATCTAGTATTTCAGTACAACACCTTCCACCTAAGAGATATGAT